>CADCXT010005672.1:0-71949 GCA_902806775.1 Microtus agrestis
GACAATGTAGCTCTGTGACAAAATAATGGAGCACTTTCATGACACAATGGAGCCCTGGGATGACACAACTGAGCACTATGATGACACAATTGAGCACTGTGATGACGCAATGGAGCACAGTGATGGCACAATAGAACACTGTGATGACAGAATGGAGCACTGTGATTTGACAATGCAGCTCTGTGATTACATAATGGAGCATTCTGATGACACAATCGGGCTCTGTTATGACACAATGGAGCACTGTGATGACACAATGGAGCACTGTGATTGACAAATGGAGCTCTGTGATGACACAATGGAGCACTGTGATGACAAAATGGAGCTCTGTGATGACACAATGGAGCACAGTGATGACACAATGGAGCATAGTGATGACAAAATGGATCTCTCTGATGACACAATTGAGCACTGTGATGACACAATGGAGCACTGTAGGTGACACAATGGAGCACTATGCTGAGACAATGTAGCACTGTGATGAAACAATGGAACTCTGTGATGAGACAATAAGTATTGTATTGACACAATTTAGCACTGTATTGACACTATCGAGCTCTGTGATGACACAAGGAGCTCTGTGATGACACAATGGAGCACTGTGATGAAACAATGGTGCTTTGTGATTACATAATGGAGCACTGTGATGACACAATCAAGCTCTGTGATGACACAATGGAGCACTGTGATGACCAAATGGAGCACAGTGATGACACAATGGAGCTCTGAGATGACAAAATGGAACTCTGTGATGACAGGGAGCACTGCGATGACACAATGGAGCTCTGTGATGACACAATGGAGCACTGCGATGACAAAATGGAGCATAGTGATGGCAAAATGGAGCTTTGTGATGACATAATGGAGCACTGTGATTATAAAATGGAGCACTTTGATGACACAATGGAGCACGTGATGACAAAATGGAGCTCTGTGATGACACAATGGAGCACTGTGATTACACAATGTAGCAATGTGATGACTCAATGGAGAACTGTGATGCCACAATGGAGCTCTGTGATCACACAATGGAGCACAGTGATGACACAATGGAGCACAGTGATTAGACAATGGTGCTCTGTGATTACATAATGGAGCACTCTGATGACTTACATTCAAGCTCTGTGATGACACAATGGAGCACTATGGTGAGACAATGAAGCTCTGCTGATGACATAATGGAACACTGTGATGACACAATGGAACTCTTTCATGACACAGTGGAGCACTCTGATGACACAATGGAACACTGTGATGAGACAAAGGGCACTGTGATGACAAAATGGAACACTGTGATGAGACATTGGAGCACTGTGACAGACATAATGGAGACAATAATGACAGAATGGAACACTCTGATGACACAATGGGGCTCTGTGATGACACAATGGAGCACTGTGATTACACAATGGAGCATTGTGATGACACAATGGAATACTTTGATGAGCGGTGGAGCTCTGTGATTACATAATGGCGCACTTTGATGACATAATGGAGCACTGTGATTAGACAATGTAGCACTGTGATGACACAATGGATATCAGTGATGAGACAATATAGAACTGTGATGACACAATTGAGCACTGTGATGACAAAATGGAGCACTGTGGTGACAAAATAGAGAGCTCTGTGATGACACAAAGGAGCACTGTGATTACACAATTGAGCAATGTGATGACACAATGGAGCACTATGAAGACAGAATGGAGCTCTGTGATGACACAATGGAGCACTGTGATGACACAGTGGAGCACTGTGATGAGACAATGGTGCTCTGTGATTACATAATGGAGCACTATAATGACACAGTCGAGCACTGTGATGACACAATGGAGCACTGTGATGACACAATGAAGCTCTGTGATGACATAATGGAGCACTGTGATGAGACAATGGAGCACTTAGATTTGACAATGTAGCACTGTATTGACACAGTGGAGCACTGTGGTGGCAAAATGGAGCTCTGTGATGACACAATGGAGCACTATGATTACACAATGGAGCACATGGATGACACAATGGAACACTGTGATGACACAATGGAACTCTGTGATAACACAAGGAGCTCTGTGATGACACAATGGAGCACTCTGATGAAACAATGGTGCTTTGTGATTACATAATGGAGCACTGTGATGACATAATCGAGCTCTGTGATGACAAAGTGGAGCACTGTGATGACAAAATGGAGCACAGTGATGACACAATGGAGCTCTGTGTTAACACAATGGAACTCTGTGATGAGAAAATGGAGCACTGTGATGACACAATGGAGCTCTGTGACAACAAAATGGAGCTCTGTGATGACATAATAGAGCATTGTGATGGCACAATGTAGCTCTGTGATGACCCAATGGAGCACTATGATGATAAAATGGAGCACTGTGATTATACAATGGAGCTCTGTGATGACACAATGGAGCTCTGTGATGACACAATGGAGCACTGTGATTACACAATGGAGCACTGTGATGACACAATGAAGCACTGTGATGACAAAATGGATCACTGTGATGACAAAATGGAGATCTGTGATGATAAAAACGAGCACTGTGATGACACAATTGAGCTCTGTGATGACACAATGGAGTACTGTGATAACAAAATGGAGCGCTGTGATGACAAAATGGAGCACTGTGATAAGACAATGGAGCACTGTGAGGACACAGTGGAGCATTGTGATGATATAATTTAGCACTGTGATGACACAATGGAGCTCTGTGATTACACAATGGAGCACTATGATGACACAATGGAGCTCGGTGATGACAAAATGAAGCACTGTGATGACAAAATGGATCACTGTGATGCAAAATGGAACTCTGTGATGACAAAATTCAGCACAGTGATGACACAATGGAGCACTGTGATGAGACAATGGAGCTCTGTGATGACACAATGGAGCACTGTGATGAGACAATGGAGCTCTGTGATGTCACAATGGGGCACTGTGATGAGAAAATGGAGAACTGTGAATATACAATGGAGATCTGCAATGACATAATGGAGCACAGTGATGACACAATGGAGGACCTTGAAGAGATAATGGATCACTGTGATGACATAACGGAGCACTGTGGAAATAATGGAGCTCTGTGATGACACAATGGTGCTCTGGGATGACACAATAGAGAACTGTGAATATACAATGGAGCTCTGTGATGACTTAATGGAGCACTGTGATATCAGAATTGAGAACCGTGATGAGATAATGGATCACAGTGATGACATAGGGGAGCACTATGGACATAATGGAGCTCTGTGACGACAAAATGGAGCTCTGTGATGACACAATGGAGCACTGTGATAACAAAATGGAGCACTGTGATGAGACAATGGAGCAGTGTGATGAAAAAAATGGAACTCTGTGATGACACAATGGAGCACTGTGATGACACAATTAAGCTCTGTGATGAAACAATGGAGCACTCTGATGACATAATGGAGCACTGTGTTGGGACAATGTAGCTCTGTGACAAAATAATGGAGCACTTTCATGACACAATGGAGCCCTGGGATGACACAACTGAGCACTATGATGACACAATTGAGCACTGTGATGACACAATGGAGCACAGTGATGACACAATAGAACACTGTGATGACAGAATGGAGCACTGTGATGAGACAATGCAGATCTGTGATGACACAATGGAGCACAGTGATGACACAATGGAGCATAGTGATGACAAAATGGATCTCTCTGATGACACAATTGAGCACTGTGATGACACTATCGAGCTCTGTGATGACACAAGGAGCTCTGTGATGACACAATGGAGCACTGTGATGAAACAATGGTGCTTTGTGATTACATAATGGAGCACTGTGATGACACAATCAAGCTCTGTGATGACACAATGGAGCACTGTGATGACCAAATGGAGCACAGTGATGACACAATGGAGCTCTGAGATGACAAAATGGAACTCTGTGATGAGACAGGGGAGCACTGCGATGACACAATGGAGCTCTGTGATGACAAAATGGAGCTCTGTGATGACACAATGGAGCACTGTGATGACAAAATGGAGCTCTGTGATGACACAATGGAGCACAGTGATGACACAATGGAGCATAGTGATGACAAATGGATCTCTCTGATGACACAATTGAGCACTGTGATGACACAATGGAGCACTGTGGTGACACAATGGAGCACTATGCTGAGACAATGTAGCACTGTGATGAAACAATGGAACTCTGTGATGAGACAATAGAGTATTGTGATGACACAATTAACACTGTGATGACACTATCGAGCTCTGTGATGACACAAGGAGCTCTGTGATGACACAATGGAGCACTGTGATGAAACAATGGTGCTTTGTGATTACATAATGGAGCACTGTGATGACACAATCCGAGCTCTGTGATGACACAATGGAGCACTGTGATGACCAAATGGAGCACAGTGATGACACAATGGAGCTCTGAGATGACAAAATGGAACTCTGTGATGAGACACGGGAGCACTGCGATGACACAATGGAGCTCTGTGATGACACAATGGAGCACTGTGATGACAAAATGGAGCATAGTGATGGCAAAATGGAGCTCTGTGATGACACAATGGAGCACTGTGATTATAAATGGAGCACTTTGATGACACAATGGAGCACGGTGATGACAAAATGGAGCTCTGTGATGACATAATGGAGCACTGTGATGACAAAATGGAGCTCTGTGATGACACAATGGAGCACTGTGATGACACAATGGAGCTCTGTGATGACACAATGGAGCACAGTGATGACACAATGGAGCACAGTGATTAGACAATGGTGCTCTGTGATTACATAACGGAGCACTCTGATGACACATTCAAGCTCTGTGATGACACAATGGAGCACTATGGTGAGACAATGAAGCTCTGTGATGACATAATGGAACACTGTGATGACACAATGGAACTCTTTCATGACACAGTGGAGCACTCTGATGACACAATGGAACACTGTGATGAGACAAAGGAGCACTGTGATGACAAAATGGAACACTGTGATGAGACATTGGAGCACTGTGATGACATAATGGAGAACAATAATGACAGAATGGAACACTCTGATGACACAATGGAGCTCTGTGATGACACAATGGAGCACTGTGATTACACAATGGAGCATTGTGATGACACAATGGAATACTTTGATGAGACGGTGGAGCTCTGTGATTACATAATGGCGCACTTTGATGACATAATGGAGCACTGTGATTAGACAATGTAGCACTGTGATGACACAATGGATATCAGTGATGAGACAATATAGAACTGTGATGACACAATTGAGCACTGTGATGACAAAATGGAGCACTGTGATGACAAAATAGAGCTCTGTGATGACACAAAGGAGCACTGTGATTTACACAATTGAGCAATGTGATGACACAATGGAGCACTGTGATGACAGAATGGAGCTCTGTGATGACACAATGGAGCACTGTGATGACACAGTGGAGCACTGTGATGAGACAATGGTGCTCTGTGATTACATAATGGAGCACTATAATGACACAATCGAGCACTGTGATGACACAATGGAGCACTGTGATGACACAATGGAGCTCTGTGATGACATAATGGAGCACTGTGATGACACAATGGAGCACTTAGATTTGACAATGTAGCACTGTATTGACACAGTGGAGCACTGTGGTGGCAAAATGGAGCTCTGTGATAACACAATGGAGCACTATGATTACACAATGGAGAACATGGATGACACAATGGAACACTGTGATGACACAATGGAACTCTGTGATAACACAAGGAGCTCTGTGATGACACAATGGAGCACTCTGATGAAACAATGGTGCTTTGTGACAACACAATGGAGCACTGTGATGACATAATCGAGTTCTGTGATGACAAAGTGGAGCACTGAAATGACAAAATGGAGCACAGTGATGACACAATGGGAGCTCTGTGTTAACAAAATGGAACTCTGTGATGAGACAATGGAGCACTGTGATGACACAATGGAGCTCTGTGACAACACAATGGAGCACTCTGATGACAAAATGGAGCATTGTGATGGCACAATGTAGTTCTGTGATGACCCAATGGAGCACTATGATAATAAAATGGAGCACTGTGATTATACACTGGAGCTCTGATGATACACAATGGAGCTCTGTGATGACAAAATGGATCACTGTGATGCAAATGGAGCTCTGTGATGACAAAATTCAGCGCAGTGATGACAAATTGGAGCACTGTGATGACAAAATGGAGCACAGTGATGACACAATGGGAGCGCTGAGATGACAAAATTGAACTCTGTGATAGAGACAGGAGCAATGCGATGACACAATGGAGCACTGTGATTATAAAATGGAGCACTGTGATGACACAATGGAGCACGGCGATGACAAAATGGAGCTCTGTATTGACGTAATGAGAGCACTGTGATGACAAATGGAGCTCTGTGATGACACAATGGAGCACTGTGATGACAAAATGGAGCACAGTGATGACACAATGGAGCTCTGAGATGACAAAAATTCAACTCTGTGATGAGACACAGGGAGCACTGCGATGACACAGTGGAGCACTATGATTATAAAATGGAGCTCTGTGATGACGTAATGGAGCACTGTGATGACAAAAATGGAGCTCTGTGATGACACAATGGAGCACTGTGATGACACAATGGAGCTCTGTGATGACACAATGGAGCACTGTAATTACACAATGTAGCAATGTAATGACACAATGGAGAACTGTTGATGCCACAAAGGAGCTCTGTGATCACACAATGGAGCACAGTGATTACACAATGGAGCACTGTGATTACACAATGGAGCTCTGTGATGAAACAATGGAAAACTGTGATGACACAATGGAGCACTGTGATGGGACAATGGAGCTTTTTGATGAAATAATGGAGCACTTTGATGACAAAATGGAGCCCTGTGATGACACAATGGAGCAGTGTGATGAAAAAAATGGAACTCGGTGATGACATAATGGAGCACTGTGATGACAAAATGGAGCACTGTGATGACACAGTGGAGCACTGTGATGACACAATTAAGCTCTGTGATGACAAAATGGATCACTGTGATGCAAAATGGAGCACTGTGATGAGAAATTGGAGCTCTGTGATGAAACAATGGAACTCTGTGATGACACAATGGAGCACTGTGATGGGACAATGGAGCTTTTGATGAAATAATGGAGCACTTTGATGACAAAATGGAGCCCTGTGATGACACAATGGAGCAGTGTGATGAAAAAATGGAACTCGGTGATGACATAATGGAGCACTGTGATGACAAAATGGAGCACTGTGATGACACAGTGGAGCACTGTGATGACACAATTAAGCTCTGTGATGACAAAATGGATCACTGTGATGCAAAATGGAGCACTGTGATGAGAGAAAATGGAGCACTGTGATGACACAATGGAGCTCTGTGATGAAACAATGGAACACTGTGATGACACAATGGAGCACTGTGATGAGACAATGGAGCTTTTGATGAAATAATGGAGCACTTTGATGACAAAATGGAGCCCTGTGATGACACAATGGAGCAGTGTGATGAAAAAATGGAACTTCGGTGATGACATAATGGAGCACTGTGATGACAAAATGGAGCTCTGTGATGACACAGTGGAGCACTGTGATGACACAATTTAGCTCTGTGATGACAAAATGGATCACTGTGATGCAAAATGGAGCACTGTGATGAGAAAAATGGAGCACTGTGATGACACAATGGAGCTCTGTGATGAAACAATGGAACACTGTGATGACACAATGGAGCACTGTGATGAGACAATGGAGCTTTTTCATGAAATAATGGAGCACTTTGATGACAAAATGGAGCCCTGTGATGACACAATGGAGCAGTGTGATGAAAAAAATGGAACTCGGTGATGACATAATGGAGGACTGTGATGACAAAATGGAGCTCTGTGATGACACAGTGGAGCATTGTGATGACACAATTAAGCTCTGTGATGAAACAATGGAGCACTCTTATGACATAATGGAGCACTGTGTTGGGACTATGTAGCTCTGTGATAAAATAATGGAGCACTTTCATGACACAATGGAGCCCTGGGATGACACAACTGAGCACTATGATGACACAATTGAGCACTGTGATGACACAATGGAGCACAGTGATAACACAAAAAGAACACTGTGATGACAGAATGGAGCACTGTGATGAGACAATGTAGCTCTGTGATTACATAATGGAGCATTCTGATGACACAATCGGGCTCTGTTATGACACAATGGAGCACTGTGATGACACAATGGAGCACTGTGATGACAAAATGGAGCTCTGTGATGACACAATGGAGCACTGTGATGACAAAATGGAGCTCTGTGATGACACAATGGAGCACAGTGATGACACAGTAGAGCATAGTGATGACAAAATGGACTCTCTGATGACAAAATTGAGCACTGTGATGACACAATGGAGCACTGTGATGACACAATGGAGCACTATGCTGAGACAACGTAGCACTGTGATGAAACAATGGAACTCTGTGATGAGACAATAGAGTACTGTGATGACACAATTTAGCACTGTGATGACACTATCGAGCTCTGTGATGACACAAGGAGCTCTGTGATGACACAATGGAGCACTGTGATGAAACAATGGTGCTTTGTGATTACATAATGGAGCACTGTGATGACATAATTGAGCTCTGTGATGACAAAGTGGAGCACTGTGATGACAAAATGGAGCACAGTGATGACACAATGGAGCTCTGTGTTAACACAATGGAACTCTGTGATGAGAAAATGAAGCATAGTGATGGCAAAATGGAGCTCTGTGATGACACAATGGAGCACTGTGATTATAAATGGAGCAATGTGATGACACAATGGAGCTCTGTGATGACACAATGGAGCACTCTGATGACACAGTCAAGCTCTGTGATGACACAATGGAGCACTATGGTGAGACAATGAAGCTCTGTGATGACATAATGGAACACTGTGATGACACAATGGAACTCTTTCATGACACAGTGGAGCACTCTGATAACACAATGGAACACTGTGATGAGACAAAGGAGCACTGTGATGACAAAGTGGAACACTGTGATGAGACAATGGAGCATTGTGATGACATAATGGAGAACCATAATGACAGAATGGAACACTCTGATGACACAATGGAGCTCTGTGATGACACAATGGAGCACTGTGATTACACAATGGAGCATTGTGATGACACAATGGAATACTTTGATGAGACGGTGGAGCTCTGTGATTACATAATGGCGCACTTTGATGACATAATGGAGCACTGTGATTAGACAATGTAGCACTGTGATGACACAATGGATATCAGTGATGACACAATATAGAACTGTGATGACACAATTGAGCACTGTGATGACAAAATGGAGCACTGTGATGACAAAATAGAGCTCTGTGATGACACAAAGGAGCACTGTGATTACACAATTGAGCAATGTGATGACACAATGGAGCACTGTGATGACAGAATGGAGCTCTGTGATGACACAATGGAGCACTGTGATGACACAATGGAGCACTGTGATGAGACAATGGTGCCCTGTGATTACATAATGGAGCACTATAATGACACAATCGAGCACTGTGATGACACAATGGAGCACTGTGATGACACAATGGAGCTCTGTGATTACATAATGGAGCACTGTGATGACACAATGGAGCACTTAGATTTGACAATGTAGCACTGTATTGACACAGTGGAGCACTGTGGTGGCAAAATGGAGCTCTGTGATGACACAATGGAGCACTATGATTACACAATGGAGCACATGGATGACACAATGGAACACTGTGATGACACAATGGAACTCTGTAATAACACATGAAGCTCTGTGATGACACAATGGAGCACTCTGATGAAACAATGGTGCTTTGTGATTACATAATGGAGCATTGTGATGACATAATCGAGCTCTGTGATGACAAAGTGGAGCACTGTGATGACAAAATGGAGCACAGTGATGACACAATGGAGCTCTGTGATAACACAATGGAACTCTGTGATGAGACAATGGAGCACTGTGATGACACAATGGAGCTCTGTGACAACACAATGGAGCTCTGTGATAACATAATAGAGCATTGTGATGGCACAATGTAGCTCTGTGATGACCCAATGGAGCACTATGATGATAAAATGGAGTACTGTGATTATACAGTGGAGCTCTGTGATGACACAATGGAGCTCTGTGATGACACAATGGAGCACTGTGATTACACAATGGAGCACTGTGATGTCACAATGAAGCACTGTGATGACAAAATGGATCACTGTGATGACAAAATGGAGATCTGTGATGATAAAAACGAGCACTGTGATGACACAATTGAGCTCTGTGATGACACAATGGAGTACTGTGATGACAAAATGGAGCGCTGTGATGACAAAATGGAGCACTGTGATAAGACAATGGAGCACTGTGAGGACACAGTGGAGCACTGTGATGATATAATTTAGCACTGTGATGACACAATGGAGCTCTGTGATTACACAATGGAGCACTATGATGACACAATGGAGCTCTGTGATGACACAATGAAGCACTGTGATGACAAAATGGATCACTGTGATGCAAAATGGAGCTCTGTGATGACAAAATTCAGCACAGTGATGACACAATGGAGCACTGTGATGAGAAAATGGAGCTCTGTTATGACACAATGGAGCACTGTGATGAGACAATGGAGCTCTGTGATGACACAATGGGGCACTGTGATGAGAAAATGGAAAACTGTGAATATACAATGGAGATCTGCAATGACATAATGGAGCACAGTGATGACACAATGGAGGACCTTGAAGAGATCATGGATCACTGTGATGACATAATGGAGCACTGTGGAAATAATGGAGCTCTGTGATGACACAATGGTGCTCTGGGATGACACAATAGAGAACTGTGAATATACAATGGAGCTCTGTGATGACTTAATGGAGCATTGTGATGTCAGAATTGAGAACCGTGATGAGATAATGGATCACTGTGATGACATAAGGGAGCACTATGGACATAATGGAGCTCTGTGACGACACAATGGAGCTCTGTGATGACACAATGGAGCACTGTGGTAACAAAATGGAGCTATGTGATGACACAATTGAGCACAGCGATAACACAATGGAGCTCTGTGATGACAAAATGGAGCAATGTGATGACACAATGGAGCTCTGTGATGACACAATGGAACATT
The DNA here is from genome assembly GCA_902806775.1 of Microtus agrestis. Taxonomy (NCBI): domain Eukaryota; kingdom Metazoa; phylum Chordata; class Mammalia; order Rodentia; family Cricetidae; genus Microtus; species Microtus agrestis. The sequence continues at coordinate 11,214 of CADCXT010005672.1, forward strand.
GTGATGACACAATTAAGCTCTGTGATTAAACAATGGAGCACTGTGATGACACCATGGAGCACTGTGATGACACAATGGAACACTATGATGACACAATGGAGCACTGTGATGACATAATGGAGCACAGTGATGACAAAATGGAGCACTGTGATGACACAATGGAGCACTGTGATGAGACAATAGAGCTCTGTGATGAAATAATGGAGCACTTTGATGACACAATGGAGCCCTGGGATGACACAATTGAGCACTGTGATGACACAATTGAGAACTGTGATGACACAATGGAGCACTGTGATGACACAATGGAGCACTGTGATGAAAAAATGGAGCACTATGATGACAACATTGAGCACTTGGATGATACAATGGAGCACTATTATGACAAAATGGAGCACTTGGATGATACAATGGAGCTCTGTGTTAACAAAATGGAGCACTGTGGTGAGACAATGTAGCACGGTTATTACACAGTGCAACTCTGTGATGAGACAATCGAGCACTGTGATGACAAATTGGAGCTCTCTGATGACAAAATTGAGCTCTGTGTTGTCAAAATGGAGCTCTATGATGATACAATGGACCACTGTGATGACACAATGGAGCTCTGTGATGACACAATGGAGCACTGTGATGACACAATGGAGCACAGTGATGACAAAATGGATCTCTCTGATGACACAATTGAGCACTGTGATGACACAATGGAGCAGTGTGATGGCACAATGGAGCACTATGATGAGACAATGTAGCACTGTGATGAAACAATGGAACTCTGTGATGAGAAAATGGAGTATTGTGATGACAAAATTTAGCACTGTGATGACACAATCGAGCTCTGTGATGAGAAAAGGAGCTCTGTGATGACACAATGGAGCACTGTGATGATATAATGGAGCACTGTGAGGACACAATGGAGCTCTGTGATGACACAATGGAGCACTGTGATGATACAATGGAGCACTGTGAGGACACAATGGAGCTCTGTGATGACACAATGGAGCTCTGTGATGAAACAATGAAGCACTGCGATGACACAATGGAGCACTGTGATGACACAATGGAGCAATGTGATGAGACAATGGAGCTCTGTGATGACACAATGGAGCACTGTGATGAGACTATGGAGCTCTGTGATGACACAATGGGGCACTGTGATGAGAAAATTTAGAACTGTGAATATACAATGGAGATCTGCAATGACATATTGGAGCACTGTGATGACACAATGGAGGACAGTGAAGAGATAATGGATCACTGTGATGACATAATGCAGCACTATGGAAATAATGGAGCTCTGTGATGACACAATGGTGCTCTGGGATGACACAATAGAGAACTGTGAATATACAATAGAGCTCTGTGATGACATAATTGAGCACTGTGATGTCAGAATTGAGGACCGTGATGAGATAATGGATCACTGTGATGACATAAGAGAGCACTATGGACATAATGGAGTTCTGTTATGACACAAAGGACCTCAGTGATGACACAATGGAGCATTGTGATGACAAAATGGAGCGATGTGATGACACAAGGGAGAACAGTGATGACACAATGGAGCTCTGTGATGACAAAATGGAGCACTCTGATGACACAATGGAGCTTTGTGATGACTCAATGGAGCACTCTGATGAGACAATGGAGCTCTGTGATGAAACAGTGGAGCACTATGATGACACAATGGAACTCTCTGATGACACAATGGAGCACTGACATGACACAATGGAGTAATTAGATGAGAAAATGGAGCTCTGTGATTACAAAATGGAGCACAGTGATGACGCAATGAAGCTCTGTGATGACACAATGGAGCACTGTGATGAAACAATTGAGCTCTGTGATGACATAATAGAACACTGTGATTACACAATGGAGCTCTGTGATGACACAATGGAGCACTGTGATTACATAATGGAGCACGGTGATGAGACAATGGAGCACTGTGATGACACAATGGAGCACTGTGATGAGACAATGGAGCTCTGTGATGACATAATGGAGCACAGTGATGACACAATGGAGCTCTGTGATGACACAATGGAGTACTGTGATGACGAAATGGAGCGCTGTGGTGACAAAATGGAGCAATGTGATAAGAAAATGGAGCACTGTGATGACACAGTGGAGCACTGTGATGATATAATGGAGCACTGTGCTGACACAATGGAGCACTATGATGAGATCATGGAGCTTTTTGAGGACATAATGGAACACTATGATGACACAATGGAGCTCTGGGATGACACAATGGAGAACTGTGATGACACAATGGAACTCTGTGATGAAACAATTGAGCACTGTGATGACATAATGGAGCACTGTGATGGGACAATGGAACTTTGTGATAAAATAATCGAGCACTTTGATGACACAATGGAGCCCTGGGATGACAAAACTGAGCACTATGATGACACAATTGAGCACTGTGACGACACAATGGAGCACTGTGATGACACAATGGAATGCTGTGATGAAACAATGGAGCACTGTGATGACACAATGGAGCTCTGTGATGAAACAATGGAACACTGTGATGACACAATGGAGCACTGTGATGAGACAATGGAGCTTTTTGATGAAATAATGGAGCACTTTGATGACAAAATTTAGCCCTGTGATGACACAATGGAGCAGTGTGATGAAAAAATGGAACTCTGTGATGGCATAATGGAGCACTGTGATGACACAATGGAGCTCTGTGATGACACAATGGAGCACTGTGATGACACAATTAGGCTCTGTGATGAAAAAATGGAGCACTGTGATGACACCATGGAACTCTGTGATGACACAATGGAACACTGTAATGACACAAGGGAGCACTGTGATGAGACAATGCAGCTCTGTGATTACATAATGGAGCATTCTGATGACACAATCAGGCGCTGTTATGACACAATGGAGCACTGTGATGACACAATGGAGCACTGTGATGACAAAATGGAGCACTATGATGACAAAATGGAGCACTGTGATGACACAATGGAGCACTGTGATGAGATATTGGAGCTCTGGGATGAGATATTGGAGCTCTGTTATGACATAATGGAACACTGTGATGACACAATAGAGCTCTGTGATGAAACAATGGAGCACTGTGATGACACAATGGACCTCTCTGATGAAATAATGGAGCACTATGATGACACAATGAAGCACTGTGATGAGACAATGGAGCACTGTGATAACAAAATAGAGCACTGTAATGACACAATGTACCTCTGTGATGACATAATGGAACACTGTGATGACCTAATGGAGCTCTGTGATGACACAATGGAGCACTATCATGACAAATGGAGCTCTGTGATGAAACAATTGAGCACTGTGTTGAGACAATGGAGCTCTGTGATGACACAATGGAGCACTGTGATGACAAAATGGAGCCCTGTGGTGACACAATGGAGCTCGGTGATGACATAATAGAGCATTTTGATGACACAATGGATCTCTGTGATGACACATTGGAGCACTGTTATGAAACAATGGAGCTCTGTGATGACACAGTGGAGCACTGTGATGACACAATGGAGTTCTGTGATGACAAAATGGAACACTGTGATGACACAATGGAGCACTGAGATGACAAAATGGAGCACTGCGTTGACACAATGTAGCACTGTGATGAGACAATGTAGCACTATGTTAACAAAATGGAACTCTGTGAGGAGACAATGGAGCTCTGTGATTACATAATGGCGCACTGTGATGAGGCAATGTAGCACAGTGATGACACAATGGATCTCTGTGATGAGAAAATGGAGCACTGTCATGAGAAAATTGAGCACTGTGAGGACAAAATGGAGCACGGTGATGAAAGAATGGAGTTCAGTGATGAAAGAGTTGAGCACTGTGTTGACACAATGGAGCACTGTGATGAGAAAATGGAGCACTGTAATGACCCAATGTAGCATTGTGATGACATAATGGAACACTGTGATGACCTAATGGAGCTCTGTTTTGACACAATGGAGCAATGTGATAACACAATGGAGCACTATCATGAGGAATGGAGTTCTGTGATGAAACAATTGAGCACTGTGTTGAGACAGTGGAGCTCTGTGATGACACAATGGAGCACTGTGATGACACAATGAAGCTCTGTGATGACACAATGGAGCACTATTTTCAGAAAATGTAGCACTGTGATGATACAATGGAACTCTGTGATGACACAATGAAGCTAGGTGATGACACAATGGAGCACTACGATTACACAATTGAGCACTATGATGACACAATGGAGCTCTGTGATCAAACAATGGAGCACCTTGATGAGAAAATGGAGCTCTGTGATGACACAATGGAGCACTCTGATGACAAAATGGAGCACTGTGATTACACAATGGAGCACTGTGTTGAGACAATGCTGCTCTGTGATTACATATTAGAACACTATTATGACACAACGAGCTCTGTGATGACACAATGGAGCATAATGATGAGATAATGGAGCTTTGTGATGACATAATGGAACACTGTGATGACAAAATAGAGTTCTATGATGACACAATGTAGCTCTGTGATGAAATAATGGAGCACTATGATGACACAATGAATCACTGTGATGAGACAATGTAGCACTGTGATAACACAATGGAGCACTGTGATGACACAATGGAGCACTGTCATGACACAATGGAGCACTGTGATGACACAATGGAGCTCTGTGATGACTTCATAGAGCATTGTGATGACACAATGGAGCTCAGTGATGACAAAAAGGAGCACTATTATGAAACAATGGAGCTCTGCGATGACACAATGTAGCTCTGTGAGGAAACAATGGAGCACTGTGATGACACAATGGAGCACTGTGATGAGACAATGTATCCCTGTGATGACACAATGGAACTCTGTGATGAGAAAATGGAGCACTATGATGAAAATGCTGCACTATGATGACAGAATGGAGCACTGTGATGACACAATGGAGCTCTGTGATGACACAATGGAGCACTGTGATTACACAATGGAGCCCTGTGATGACACAATGGAGCACTGTGATGAGACAATGGAGCTCTGTGATTACATAGTGGCGCACTGTGATTACCCAATGGAGCACTGTGATGAGACAATGTATCACTGTGATGACACAATGGAACTCTGTGATGAGACAATGGAGCACTGTGATGACACAATGGAGCTCTGTGACAACAAAATGGAGCACTCTGATGACAAAAGGGAGCACAGTGATGACACAATGGGGCTCTGTGATAACATAATGGAGCACTATGATGACACAATGAAGCACTGTGATGAGAAAATGTAGCACTGAGATAACACAATGGAGCACTGTGATGACACAATGGAGCACTGTGATGACAAAATGGAGCACTGTAATGACACAATGTAGCTCTGTGATGACATAATGGAACATTGTTATGACCTAATGGAGCTCTGTGATGACACAATGGAGCACAATCATGACAAATATAGCTCTGTGATGAAACAATTGAGCACTGTGTTGAGAAAATGGAGCTCTGTGATGACACAATAGAGCACTGTCATGACACAATGGAGCACTGTGATGACACAATGGAGCTCTGTGATGACTTCATGGAGCATTGTGATGACACAATGGAGATCAGTGATGACAAAATGGAGCACTGTTATGAAACAATGGAGCTCTGCGATGACAAAATGTAGCTCTGTGATGAGACAATTGAGCACTGTGATGACACAATGGAGCACGGTGATGAGACAATGTATCACTGTGATGACACAGTGGAACTCTGTGATGAGACAATAGAGCACTGTGATGACAATGCTGCACTACGATGACAGAATGGAGCACTGTGATGACACAATGGAGCTCTGTTCTGACACAATGGAGCACTGTGTTGACACAATGTAGCACTGTGATGAGACAATGTAGCACTATGTTAACACAATGGAACTCTGTGAGGAGACAATGGAGCTCTGTTATTACATAATGGCGCACTGTGATGAGGCAATGTAGAACAGTGATGACACGATGGATCTCTGTGATGAGAAAATGGAGCACTTTGATGAGACAATTGAGCACTGTGAGGGCAAAATGGAGCACGGTGATGACAGAATGGAGTTCAGTGATGAAAGAGTAGAGCACTGTGTTGACACAATGGAGCACTGTGATGAGAAATTGGAGCACTGTGATTACACAATTGAGCACTGTGATAACAAAATGGAGCACTGTGATGACACAATGGAGCTCTGTGATAACAAAATGGAGCACTATGATTACACAATGTAGCAATGTGATGACACAGTCGAGAACTGTGATGACACAATGGAGCTCTGTGATGACACAATGGAGCACTGTGATGACCCAATAGAGCTCTATGATGACAAAATGGAGCTCTGTGATGACACAATGGAGCACTGTGATGAGATATTGGAGCTCTGTGATGACATAATGGAACACTGTGATGACACAATAGAGCTCTGGGATGAAACAATGGAGCACTGTGATGACAAAATGGAGCTCTGTGATGAAATAATGGAGCACTATGATGACACAATAGAGCTCTGTGATCAAACAATGGAGCACAGCGATGACAAAATGGAGCCCTGTGATGACACAATGGAGCACTCTGATGAAAAAATGGAGCACTATGATTACAAAATGGGGCACTGTGATGAGACAATGCTGCTCTGTGATTACATATTAGAACACTATTATGACACAATCGAGCTCTGTGATGACACAATGGAGCACTATGATGAGATAATGGAGCTTTGTGATGACATAATGGAACACTGGGATGACACAATAGAGCTCTGTGATGACACAATGGAGCACTGTCATGACACAATGGATCACTGTAATTACACAGTGTAGCTCTGTGATGAAACAATGCAGCACTGTGATGACACAATGAAGCTCTGTGATTATACAATGGAGCACTCTGATGACACAATGGAGCTCTGTGATGAAACAATGATGCACTGTGATGACACAATGGAGCACTGTGATGACAGAAAGGAGCACTATGATGACAGAACGGAGCACTGTGGTGACACAATGAAGCTCTGTGATGACAGAAAGGAGCACTCTGATGAAAAAATGGAGCACTGTGATTACAAAATGGGGCACTGTGATGAGACAATGCTGCTCTGTGATTACATATTAGAACACTATTATGACACAATCGAGCTCTGTGATGACACAATGGAGCACTACGATTACAAAATGGAGCACTATGATGACACAATGGAGCTCTGTGATCAAACAATGAAGCACTGTGATGACAAAATGGAGCTCTTTGATGACACAATGGAGCACTCTGATGAAAAAATGGAGCACTGTGTTTACAAAATGGGGCACTGTGATGAGACAATGCTGCTCTGTGATTACATATTAGAACACTATTATGACACAATCGAGCTCTGTGATGACAAAATGGAGCACTATGATGAGATAATGGAGCTTTGTGATGACATAATGGAACACTGTGATGACACAATAGAGCTCTGTGATGACACAATGGAGCACTGTGATGACACAATGGAGCTCTGTGATGAAATAATGGAGCACTATGATGACACAATGAAGCACTGTGATGAGACAATGTAGCACTGTGTTAACACAATGGAGCAATGTGATGACACAATGGAGCACTGTCATGACACAATGGAGCACTGTGATGACATAATGGAGCTCTGTGATGACCTCATAGAGCATTGTGATGACACAATGGAGCTCAGTGATGACAAAATGGAGCACTGTTATGAAACAATGGAGCTCTGCGATGACACAATGTAGGTCTGTGATGAGACAATTGAGCACTGTGATGACACAATGGAGCACTGTGATGAGACAATGTATCACTGTGATGACACAATGGAACTCTGTGATGAGACAATGGAGCACTGTGATGAAAATGATGCACTATGATGAAAGAATGGAGCACTGTGATGACACAGTGGAGCTCTGTGATGACACAATGGAGAACTGTGATTACACAATGGAACACTGTGATGACACAATGGAGCACTGTGATGAGACAATGGAGCTTTGTGATTACATAATGGCGCACTGTGATTACCCAATGGAGCACTGTGATGAGACAATGTATCACTGTGATGACACAATGGAGCACTGTGATGAGACAATGGAGAAATATGATGACACAATGGAGCTCTGTGACAACACAATTGAGCACTCTGTTGACAAAATGGAGCACAGTGATGACACAATGGAGCTCTGTGATGACATAGTGGAGCACTATGATTTCACAATGGAGCACTGTGATGAAACAATGGAGCACGTTCATGACACAATGGAGCACTGTGATGACACAATGGAGCTCTGTGATGAAACAATGGAGCATTGTGATGACACAATGGAGCTCTGTGATGACACAATGGAGCACTGTGATGACAAAATGGAGCTCTGTGATGACACAATGGAGCTCTATGATGACATAATAGAGCATTGTGATGACACAATGGAGCTCTGTGATGAAACAATGGAGCACTGTTATGAAACAGTGGAGCTCTGTGATGACATAATTGAGCACTGTGATAACACAATGGAGCTCTGTGATGACACAATGGAGCACTGTGATGACACAATGGATCACTGCGATGACACAATGGAGCACTGTGATGACACAATTGAGCACTGTGATGACAAAATGGAACACTGTGATGATAGAATGGAGCACTATGATGAGACAATGGAGCTCTGTTATGACATAATGGAACACTGTGATGACAAAATGGTGCTCTGTCAGGACATAAAGTAGCACTGGGATGACAAAACTGAGCACTGTGATGACAAAATGGAGTACTGTGATGACACAATTAGCTCTGTGATAATAAAATGGAGCACTGTGATTACACAATGTAGCAATGTGATGACACAATGGAGCACTGTGATGAGACAATTGTGTTCTGTGATTACATAATGGAGAACTGTGATGACACAATCGAGCTCTGTGATGACACAATGGATCACTATGATGAGACAATGGAGCTCTGTGAAGACATAATGGAACACTGTGATGACAAAATGGAGCTCTGTCATGACACAAAAGAGCACTGTGATGAGACAATGGAGCTCTGTGATGAAACAATGGAACACTCTGATGACACAATGGAGCGCTGTGATGACACAAGGGAACACTGTGATGAGACAATGAAGAACTGTGATGTCAAAATGGAACACTGTAATGAGAGAATGGAGCACTATAATGAGACAATGGAGCTCTGTTATGACATAATGGAACACTGTGATGACAAAATGGAGCTCTGTCATGACACAAAGGAGCACTGGGATGACACAACTGAGCACTGTGATGACAAAATGGAGCACTGTGATGACACAATTAGCTCTGTGATAATAAAATGGAGCACTGTGATTACACAATGTAGCAATGTGATGACACAATGGAGCACTGTGAAGACACAATGGAGCTCTGTGATGAACAATGGAGCACTGTGATGACACAATGGAGCACTGTGATGAGAGAATGGAGCTCTGTGATGAAACAATGGAGCACTATGATGAGACAATGGAGCTCTTTGATGACATAATGGAGCACTGTGATGAGAGAATGGAGCTCTGTGATGAAACAATGGAGCACTGTGTTGACACAATGAAGCTCTGTGATCACACAATGGAGCACTCTGATGACACAATGAAGCACTGTGATGAGACAATGGAGCTCTGTGATTACATAATGGCGCACTGTGATTACACAATGGAGCGCTGTAATGAGACAATGTAGCACTGTTATGACACAATGGATCTCTGTGATGAGACAATGGAGCACTGTGATGACAAAATGGAGCCCTGTGATGACATAATGGAGCTCTGCGATGACATAATCGAGCATTTTGATGACACAATGGATCTCTGTGATGACACAATGGAGCACTGTGATGACAAAATGGAGCCCTGTGATTACATAATGGAGCTCTGCGATGACATAATAGAGCATTTTGATGACACAATGGATCACTGTGATGACACAATGGAGCACTGTTATGAAACAATGGAGCTCTGTGATGACACAATGGAGTTCTGTGATGACATAATGGAACACTGTGATGACACAATGGAGCACTGAGATGACACAATGGAGCACTGTGTTGACACAATGTAGCACTGTGATGAGACAATGTAGCACTATGTTAACACAATGGAACTCTGTGAGGAGTAAATGGAGCTCTGTGATTACATAATGGCGCAATGTGATGAGGCAATGTAGCACAGTGATGACACAATGGATCTCTGAGATGAGAAAATGGAGCACTGTCATGAGACAATTGAGCACTGTGAGGACAAAATGGAGAACGGTGATGACAGAATGGAGTTCAGTGTTGAAAGAGTGGAGCACTGTGTTGACACCATGGAGCACTGTGATGAGAAAATGGAGCACTGTGATTACACAATTGAGCACTGTGATGACAAATTGGTTCACTGTGATGACACAATGGAGCTCTGTGATAACAAAATGGAGCACTGTGATTACACAATGTAGCAATGTGATGACACAGTCGAGAACTGTGATGACACAATGGAGCTCTGTGATGACACAATGGAGTACTGTGACGACCCAATAGAGCTCTATGATGACAAAATGGAGCTCTGTGATGACAAAATGGAGCACTGTGATTACACAATGGAGTACAGTGATGACACAATGGAGCACTGTGATGAGACAATGGAACTCTGTGATGACATAATGGTGCACTGTGATTACACAATGGAGCACTGTGATGAGACAATGGAGCACTGTGATGACAAAATGGAACTCTGTGATGAGACAAAGGAGCACTGTGATGACACAATGGAGCTCTGTGACGAACAATGGAGCACTGTGATGACAAAATGGAGCACAGTGATGACACAATGGAGCTCTGTGATGACACAGTGAAGCTCTGTAATGACACAATGGAGAACTATTTTCAGACAATGTAGCACTGTGATGATACAATGGCACTCTGTGATGAGACAATGGAGCATTGTGATGACACAACTGAGCACTGTGATGACAAAATGGAGCAGTGTGATGACACAATGGAGCTCTGTGATGACACAATGGAGCACTATGATTTCACAATGGAGCACTGTGATGACACAATGGAGCACGGTCATGACACAATGGAGCACTGTGATGACACAATGGAGCTCTGTGATGAAACAATGGAGCACTGTGATGACACAATGGAGCTCCGTGATGACACAATGGAGCTCTGTGTTTACATAATGGCGCACTGTGATTACACAATGGAGCACTGTGATGAGACAATGTATCACTGTGATGACACAATGGAACTCTGTGTTGAGACAATGTATCACTGTGATGACACAATGGAACACTGTGATGACACAATGGAGCTCTGGGATGAAATAATGGAGCAGCTGGATGACATAATGAAGCCGTGTGATGACACAATGGAGCACTGTGATGACACAATGGAGCACTGTGATGACAAAATGGAGCTCAGTCATGAAACAATGGAGCACTGTGATGAAATAATGTAACACTTTGATGAGACAAAGGAGTACTGTGATGATACAATGTAAAACTGTGATGACACAATGGAGCTCTGTGATAACACAATGGAGCACTATGATTACACAATGGAGCACTGTGATGACACAATGGAGGACAGTGATGACACAATGGAGCACTACGATTACACAATGGCGCACTATGATTACACAATGGAGCTCTGTGATCAAACAATGGAGCACTGTGATGACACAATGGATCACTGTGATGACACAATGGAGCAGAGTGATTATACAATGGAGCACTGTGATGACACAATGGAGAACGGTGATGACACAAAGGAGCAATGTTATGAAACATTGGAGCAATATAATTACACAATGTAGCTCTGTGATGAAACAATGGAGCACAGTGATGACAAAATGGAGCTCTGAGATGACATAATGGAGCACTGTGATTACACAATGGAGCACTGTGATGACACAATGGAGCATGGTGATGACGAAATGGAGCACTATGATCAGACAATGTAGCACTGTGATGATACAATTGAACTCTGTGATGAGACAATGGAGCATTGTGATGACACAATTGAGCACTGTGAATACAAAACGGAGCAGTGTGATGACACAATGGAGCTCGGGGATGACAAAATGGAACACTACGATTACACAATGGAGTACGCTGATGACACAATGGAGATCTGTGATCAAACAATGGAGCACTATGATGACACAATGGAGCTCTGTGATGACACAATGGAGTACTCTGATGACAAAATGGAGCACTGTGATTACACAATGGAGCACTGTGATGAGACAATGCTGCTGTGTGATTACATATTAGAACACTATTATGACATAATAGAGCTCTGTGATGACACAATGGAGCACTGTGATGACACAATGGAGCTCTGTGATGAAATAATGGAGCACTGTGATGACACAATGAAGCACTGTGATGAGACAATGTAGCACTGTGATAACACAATATAGCACTGTGATGTTACAATGGAGCACTGTGATGACAAAATGGAGCCCTGTGATGACACAATGGAGCTCTGTGATGACATAATGGAACACTGTGATGACCTAATGGAGCTCTGTGATGACACAATTGAGCACTGTGTTGAGACAATGGAGCTCTGTGATGACACAATGGAGCACTGTGATGACAAAATGGAGCCCTGTGATGACACAATGGAGCTCTGTGATGACATAATAGAGCATTTTGATGAAACAATGGATCTCTGTGATGACAAAATGGAGCACTGTTATGAAACAATGGAGCTCTGTGATGACACAATGGAGCACTGTGATGACACAATGGAGCTCTGTGATGACAAAATGGAACACTGTGATGACACAATGGAGCACTGAGATGACACAATGGAGCACTGTGATGAGACAATGTAGCACTATGTTAACACAATGGAACTCTGTGAGGAGACAATGGAGCTCTGTGATTACATAATGGCGCACTGTGATGAGGCAATGTAGCACAGTGATGACACAATGGATCTCTGTGATGAGAAAATGGAGCACTGTCATGAGACAATTGAGCACTGTGAGGACAAAATGGAGAACGGTGATGACAGAATGGAGTTCAGTGATGAAAGAGTGGAGCCCTGTGTTGACACAAAGGAGCACTGTGATGAGAAAATGGAACACTGTGATTACACAATTGAGCACTGTGATGAAAAAATGGAGCACTGTATTGACACAATGGAGATCTGTGATGACACAATGGAGCACTGTGATGACACAATAGAGCTATATGATTACAAAATGGAGCTCTGTGATGACAAAATGGAGCACTGTGATTACACAATGGAGTACAGTGATGACACAATGGAGCACTGTGATGACACAATGGAGCTCTGTGACGAACAATGGAGCACTGTGATGACAAAATGGAGCACAGTGATGACACAATGGAGCTCTGTGATGACACAATGATGCTCTGTGATGACCCAATGGAGCACTATTTTCAGACAATGTAGCACTGTGATGATACAAATGAACTCTGTGATGAGACAATGGAGCATTGTGATGACACAACTGAGCACTGTGATGACAAAAATGGAGCAGTGTGATGACACAATGGAGCTCTGTGATGACACAATGGAGCACTATGATTTCACAATGGAGCACTGTGATGACACAATGGAGCACGGTCATGACACAATGGAGCACTGTGATGACACAATGGAGCTCTGTGATGAAACAATGGAGCACTGTGATGACACAATGGATCTCTGTGATGACACAATGGAGCACTGTGATGACAAAACGGAGCTCAGTGATGACACAATGGAGCTCTATGATGACATAATAGAGCATTGTGATGACACAATGGAGCTCTGTGATGACACAATGGAGCACTGTGATGAAACAGTGGAGCTCTGTGATGACATAATGGAGCACTGTGATGACACAATGGAGCTCTGTGATGACACAATGGAGCTCTGTGATGAAATAATGGAGCACTGTGATGACACAATGAAGCACTGTGATGAGACAATGTAGCACTGTGATAACACAATGGAGCACTGTGATGACACAATGGAGCACTGTGATGACAAAATGGAGCCCTGTGATGACACAATGGAGCTCTGTGATGACATAATGGAACACTGTGATGACCTAATGGAGCTCTGTGATGACACAATGGAGCACTATCATGACAAATGGAGCTCTGTGATGAAACAATTGAGCACTGTGTTGAGACAATGGAGCTCTGTGATGACACAATGGAGCACTGTGATGACACAATGGAGCTCTGTGATGACACAATGGAGGACAGTGATGACACAATGGAGCACTACGATTACACAATGGCGCACTATGATTACACAATGGAGCTCTGTGATCAAACAATGGAGCACTGTGATGACACAATGGATCACTGTGATGACACAATGGAGCAGAGTGATTATACAATGGAGCACTGTGATGACACAATGGAGAACGGTGATGACACAAAGGAGCAATGTTATGAAACATTGGAGCAATATAATTACACAATGTAGCTCTGTGATGAAACAATGGAGCACAGTGATGACAAAATGGAGCTCTGAGATGACATAATGGAGCACTGTGATTACACAATGGAGCACTGTGATGACACAATGGAGCATGGTGATGACGAAATGGAGCACTATGATCAGACAATGTAGCACTGTGATGATACAATTGAACTCTGTGATGAGACAATGGAGCATTGTGATGACACAATTGAGCACTGTGAATACAAAACGGAGCAGTGTGATGACACAATGGAGCTCGGGGATGACAAAATGGAACACTACGATTACACAATGGAGTACGCTGATGACACAATGGAGATCTGTGATCAAACAATGGAGCACTATGATGACACAATGGAGCTCTGTGATGACACAATGGAGTGCTCTGATGACAAAATGGAGCACTGTGATTACACAATGGAGCACTGTGATGAGACAATGCTGCTGTGTGATTACATATTAGAACACTATTATGACACAATAGAGCTCTGTGATGACACAATGGAGCACTGTGATGACACAATGGAGCTCTGTGATGAAATAATGGAGCACTGTGATGACACAATGAAGCACTGTGATGAGGCAATGTAGCACTGTGATAACACAATATAGCACTGTGATGACACAATGGAGCACTGTGATGACAAAATGGAGCCCTGTGATGACACAATGGAGCTCTGTGATGACATAATGGAACACTGTGATGACCTAATGGAGCTCTGTGATGACACAATTGAGCACTGTGTTGACACAATGGAGCTCTGTGATGACACAATGGAGCACTGTGATGACAAAATGGAGCCCTGTGATGACACAATGGAGCTCTGTGATGACATAATAGAGCATTTTGATGAAACAATGGATCTCTGTGATGACAAAATGGAGCACTGTTATGAAACAATGGAGCTCTGTGATGACACAATGGAGCACTGTGATGACACAATGGAGCACTGTGATGACACAATGGAGCACTGTGATGACACAATGGAGCACTGAGATGACACAATGGAGCACTGTGATGAGACAATGTAGCACTATGTTAACACAATGGAACTCTGTGAGGAGACAATGGAGCTCTGTGATTACATAATGGCGCACTGTGATGAGGCAATGTAGCACAGTGATGACACAATGGATCTCTGTGATGAGAAAATGGAGCACTGTCATGAGACAATTGAGCACTGTGAGGACAAAATGGAGAACGGTGATGACAGAATGGAGTTCAGTGATGAAAGAGTGGAGCCCTGTGTTGACACAAAGGAGCACTGTGATGAGAAAATGGAACACTGTGATTACACAATTGAGCACTGTGATGAAAAAATGGAGCACTGTATTGACACAATGGAGATCTGTGATGACACAATGGAGCACTGTGATGACACAATAGAGCTATATGATTACAAAATGGAGCTCTGTGATGACAAAATGGAGCACTGTGATTACACAATGGAGTACAGTGATGACACAATGGAGCACTGTGATGACACAATGGAGCTCTGTGACGAACAATGGAGCACTGTGATGACAAAATGGAGCACAGTGATGACACAATGGAGCTCTGTGATGACACAATGATGCTCTGTGATGACCCAATGGAGCACTATTTTCAGACAATGTAGCACTGTGATGATACAAATGAACTCTGTGATGAGACAATGGAGCATTGTGATGACACAACTGAGCACTGTGATGACAAAATGGAGCAGTGTGATGACACAATGGAGCTCTGTGATGACACAATGGAGCACTATGATTTCACAATGGAGCACTGTGATGACACAATGGAGCACGGTCATGACACAATGGAGCACTGTGATGACACAATGGAGCTCTGTGATGAAACAATGGAGCACTGTGATGACACAATGGAGCTCTGTGATGACACAATGGAGCACTGTGATGACAAAACGGAGCTCTGTGATGACACAATGGAGCTCTATGATGACATAATAGAGCATTGTGATGACACAATGGAGCTCTGTGATGACACAATGGAGCACTGTTATGAAAAAGTGGAGCTCTGTGATGACATAATTGAGCACTGTGATGACACAATGGAGCTCTGTGATGACACAATGGAGCTCTGTGATGAAATAATGGAGCACTGTGATGACACAATGAAGCACTGTGATGAGACAATGTAGCACTGTGATAACACAATGGAGCACTGTGATGACACAATGGAGCACTGTGATGACAAAATGGAGCCTTGTGATGACACAATGGAGCTCTGTGATGACATAATGGAACACGGTGATGTCCTAATGGAGCTCGTTGATGACACAATGGAGCACTATCATGACAAATGGAGCTCTGTGATGAAACAATTGAGCACTGTGTTGAGACAATGGAGCTCTGTGATGACACAATGGAGCACTGTGATGACACAATGGAGCTCTGTGATGACACAATGGAGCACAGTGATGACACAATGGAGCACTACGATTACACAATGGCGCACTATGATTACACAATGGAGCTCTGTGATCAAACAATGGAGCACTGTGATGACACAATGGATCACTGTGATGACACAATGGAGCAGAGTGATTATACAATGGAGCACTGTGATGACACAATGGAGAACGGTGATGACACAAAGGAGCAATGTTATGAAACATTGGAGCAATATAATTACACAATGTAGCTCTGTGATGAAACAATGGAGCACAGTGATGACAAAATGGAGCTCTGAGATGACATAATGGAGCACTGTGATTACACAATGGAGCACTGTGATGACACAATGGAGCATGGTGATGACGAAATGGAGCACTATGATCAGACAATGTAGCACTGTGATGATACAATTGAACTCTGTGATGAGACAATGGAGCATTGTGATGACACAATTGAGCACTGTGAATACAAAACGGAGCAGTGTGATGACACAATGGAGCTCGGGGATGACAAAATGGAACACTACGATTACACAATGGAGTACGCTGATGACACAATGGAGATCTGTGATCAAACAATGGAGCACTATGATGACACAATGGAGCTCTGTGATGACACAATGGAGTGCTCTGATGACAAAATGGAGCACTGTGATTACACAATGGAGCACTGTGATGAGACAATGCTGCTGTGTGATTACATATTAGAACACTATTATGACATAATAGAGCTCTGTGATGACACAATGGAGCACTGTGATGACACAATGGAGCTCTGTGATGAAATAATGGAGCACTGTGATGACACAATGAAGCACTGTGATGAGGCAATGTAGCACTGTGATAACACAATATAGCACTGTGATGACACAATGGAGCACTGTGATGACAAAATGGAGCCCTGTGATGACACAATGGAGCTCTGTGATGACATAATGGAACACTGTGATGACCCAATGGAGCTCTGTGTTGACACAATTGAGCACTGTGTTGAGACAATGGAGCTCTGTGATGACACAATGGAGCACTGTGATGACAAAATGGAGCCCTGTGATGACACAATGGAGCTCTGTGATGACATAATAGAGCATTTTGATGAAACAATGGATCTCTGTGATGACAAAATGGAGCACTGTTATGAAACAATGGAGCTCTGTGATGACACAATGGAGCACTGTGATGACACAATGGAGTTCTGTGATGACAAAATGGAACACTGTGATGACACAATGGAGCACTGAGATGACACAATGGAGCACTGTGATGAGACAATGTAGCACTATGTTAACACAATGGAACTCTGTGAGGAGACAATGGAGCTCTGTGATTACATAATGGCGCACTGTGATGAGGCAATGTAGCACAGTGATGACACAATGGATCTCTGTGATGAGAAAATGGAGCACTGTCATGAGACAATTGAGCACTGTGAGGACAAAATGGAGAACGGTGATGACAGAATGGAGTTCAGTGATGAAAGAGTGGAGCCCTGTGTTGACACAAAGGAGCACTGTGATGAGAAAATGGAACACTGTGATTACACAATTGAGCACTGTGATGAAAAAATGGAGCACTGTATTGACACAATGGAGATCTGTGATGACACAATGGAGCACTGTGATGACACAATAGAGCTATATGATTACAAAATGGAGCTCTGTGATGACAAAATGGAGCACTGTGATTACACAATGGAGTACAGTGATGACACAATGGAGCACTGTGATGACACAATGGAGCTCTGTGACGAACAATGGAGCACTGTGATGACAAAATGGAGCACAGTGATGACACAATGGAGCTCTGTGATGACACAATGAAGCTCTGTGATGACACAATGGAGCACTATTTTCAGACAATGTAGCACTGTGATGATACAATTGAACTCTGTGATGAGACAATGGAGCATTGTGATGACACAACTGAGCACTGTGATGACAAAATGGAGCAGTGTGATGACACAATGGAGCTCTGTGATGACACAATGGAGCACTGTGATGACACAATGGAGCTCTGTGATGACAAAATGGAACACTGTGATGACACAATGGAGCACTGTGATGACACAATGGAGCACTGTGATGAGACAATGTAGCACTATGTTAACACAATGGAACTCTGTGAGGAGACAATGGAGCTCTGTGATTACATAATGGCGCACTGTGATGAGGCAATGTAGCACAGTGATGACACAATGGATCTCTGTGATGAGAAAATGGAG
Organism: Microtus agrestis; assembly: GCA_902806775.1. Taxonomy (NCBI): domain Eukaryota; kingdom Metazoa; phylum Chordata; class Mammalia; order Rodentia; family Cricetidae; genus Microtus; species Microtus agrestis. Next base: position 30,318 of record CADCXT010005672.1, read on the forward strand.
CACTGTCATGAGACAATTGAGCACTGTGAGGACAAAATGGAGAACGGTGATGACAGAATGGAGTTCAGTGATGAAAGAGTGGAGCCCTGTGTTGACACAAAGGAGCACTGTGATGAGAAAATGGAACACTGTGATTACACAATTGAGCACTGTGATGAAAAAAATGGAGCACTGTATTGACACAATGGAGATCTGTGATGACACAATGGAGCACTGTGATGACACAATAGAGCTATATGATTACAAAATGGAGCTCTGTGATGACAAAATGGAGCACTGTGATTACACAATGGAGTACAGTGATGACACAATGGAGCACTGTGATGACACAATGGAGCTCTGTGATGACACAATGGAGCACTGTGATGACAAAATGGAGCACAGTGATGACACAATGGAGCTCTGTGATGACACAATGATGCTCTGTGATGACCCAATGGAGCACTATTTTCAGACAATGTAGCACTGTGATGATACAAATGAACTCTGTGATGAGACAATGGAGCATTGTGATGACACAACTGAGCACTGTGATGACAAAATGGAGCAGTGTGATGACACAATGGAGCTCTGTGATGACACAATGGAGCACTATGATTTCACAATGGAGCACTGTGATGACACAATGGAGCACGGTCATGACACAATGGAGCACTGTGATGACACAATGGAGCTCTGTGATGAAACAATGGAGCACTGTGATGACACAATGGAGCTCTGTGATGACACAATGGAGCACTGTGATGACAAAACGGAGCTCAGTGATGACACAATGGAGCTCTATGATGACATAATAGAGCATTGTGATGACACAATGGAGCTCTGTGATGACACAATGGAGCACTGTTATGAAAAAGTGGAGCTCTGTGATGACATAATTGAGCACTGTGATGACACAATGGAGCTCTGTGATGACACAATGGAGCTCTGTGATGAAATAATGGAGCACTGTGATGACACAATGAAGCACTGTGATGAGACAATGTAGCACTGTGATAACACAATGGAGCACTGTGATGACACAATGGAGCACTGTGATGACAAAATGGAGCCTTGTGATGACACAATGGAGCTCTGTGATGACATAATGGAACACGGTGATGTCCTAATGGAGCTCATTGATGACACAATGGAGCACTATCATGACAAATGGAGCTCTGTGATGAAACAATTGAGCACTGTGTTGAGACAATGGAGCTCTGTGATGACACAATGGAGCACTGTGATGACAAAATGGAGCCCTGTGATGACATAATGGAGCTCTGCGATGACATAATAGAGCATTTTGATGACACAATGGATCTCTGTGATGACACAATGGAGCACTGTTATGAAACAATGGAGCTCTGTGATGACACAATGGAGTTCTGTGATGACATAATGGAACACTGTGATGACACAATGGAGCACTGAGATGACACAATGGAGCACTGTGTTGACACAATGTAGCACTGTGATGAGACAATGTAGCACTATGTTAACACAATGGAACTCTGTGAGGAGTAAATGGAACTCTGTGATTACATAATGGCGCACTGTGATGAGGCAATGTAGCACAGTGATGACACAATGGATCTCTGAGATGAGAAAATGGAGCACTGTCATGAGACAATTGAGCACAGTGAGGACAAAATGGAGAACCGTGATGATAGAATGGAGTTCAGTGTTGAAAGAGTGGAGCACTGTGTTGACACCAGGGAGCACTGTGATGAGAAAATGGAGCACTGTGATTACACAATTGAGCACTGTGATGACAAATTGGTGCACTGTGATGACACAATGGAGCTCTGTGATAACAAAATGGAGCACGGTGATTACACAATGTAGCAATGTGATGACACAGTCGAGAACTGTGATGACACAATGGAGCTCTGTGATGACACAATGGAGCACTGTGATGACCCAATAGAGCTCTATGATGACAAAATGGAGCTCTGTGATGACAAAATGGAGCACTGGGATTACACAATGGAGTACAGTGATGACACAATGGAGCACTGTGATGAGACAATGGAACTCTGTGATGACATAATGGCGCACTGTGATTACACAATGGAGCACTGTGATGAGACAATGGAGCACTGTGATGACACAATGGAACTCTGTGATGAGACAAAGGAGCACTGTGATGACAAAATGGAGCTCTGTGACGAACAATGGAGCACTGTGATGACAAAATGGAGCACAGTGATGACACAATGGAGCTCTGTGATGACACAGTGAAGCTCTGTAATGACACAATGGAGAACTACTTTCAGACAATGTAGCACTGTGATGATACAATGGAACTCTGTGATGAGACAATGGAGCATTTTGATGACACAACTGAGCACTGAGATGACAAAATGGAGCAGTGTGATGACACAATGGAGCTCTGTGATGACACAATGGAGCACTATGATTTCACAATGGAGCACTGTGATGACACAACGGAGCACGGTCATGACACAATGGAGCACTGTGATGACACAATGGAGCTCTGTGGTGAAACAATGGAGCACTGTGATGACACAATGGAGCTCTGTGATGACACAATGGAGCACTGTGATGACAAAATGGAGCTCTGTGATTACATAATGGCGCACTGTGATGACACAATGGAGCACTGTGATGAGACAATGTAGCACTGTGATGACACAATGGAGCTCTGTGATGAAACAATGGAGCACTGTGATGACACAATGGAGCTCTGTGATGACACAGTGGAGCACTGTGATGACAAAAAGGAGCTCTGTGATAACACAATGGAGCTCTATGATGACATAATAGAGCATTGTGATGACACAATGGAGCTCTGTGATGACACAATGGAGCAGTGTTATGAAACAGTGGAGCTCTGTGATGACATAATTGAGCACTGTGATGACACAATGGAGCTCTGTGAGACACAATGGAGCACTGTGATGACACAATGGATCACTGCGATGACACAATGGAGCACTGTGATGACACAATTGAGCACTGTGATAACAAAATGGAACACTGTGATGAGAGAATGGAGCACTATGATGGGACAATGGAGCTCTGTTTTGACATAATGGAACACTGTGATGACAAAATGGAGCTCTGTCATGGCATAAAGCACTGGGATGACACAACTGAGCACTGTGATGACAAAATGGAGCACTGTGATGACACAATTAGCTCTGTGATAATTAAATGGAGCACTGTGATTACACAATGTAGCAATGTGATGACACAATTGAGCACTGTGATGAGACAATTGTGTTCTGTGATTACATAATGGAGAACTGTGATGACACAATCGAGCTCTGTGATGACACAATGGATCACTATGATGAGACAATGGAGCTCTGTGAAGACATAATGGAATACTGTGATGACAAAATGGAGCTCTGTCATGACACAAAAGAGCACTGTGATGAGACAATGGAGCTCTGTGATGAAACAATGGAACACTCTGATGACACAATGGAGCGCTGTGATGACACAACGGAACACTGTGATAAGACAATGGAGCACTGTGATGTCAAAATGGAACACTGTAATGAGAGAATGGAGCACTATGATGAGACAATGGAGCTCTGTTATGACATAATGGAACACTCTGATGACACAATGGAGCTCTGTGATGACACAATAGAGCACTGTTATGAAACAATGGAGCTCTGTGATGACACAATGGAGCACTGTGATGACACAATGGAGTTCTGTGGTGACATAATGGAACACTGTGATGACACACTGGAGCACCGAGATGACACAATGGAGCACTGTGTTGACACAATGTAGCACTGTGATGAGACAATGTAGCACTATGTTAACACAATGCAACACTGTGAGGAGTAAATGGAGCTCTGTGATTACATAATGGCGCACTGTGATGAGGCAATGTAGCACAGTGATGACACAATGGATCTCTGTGATGAGAAAATGGAGCACTGTCATGAGACAATGGAGTACAGTGATGACACAATGGAGCACTGTGATGGGACAATGGAACTCTGTGATGCCATAATGGCGCACTGTGATTACACAATGGAGCACTGTGATGAGACAATGGAGCACTGTGATGACACAATGGAACTCTGTGATGAGACAATGGAGCACTGTGATGACACAATGGAGCTCTGTGACGAACAATGGAGCACTGTGATGACAAAATGGAGCACAGTGATGACACAATGGAGCTCTGTGATGACACAATGAAGCTCTGTGATGACATAATGGAGAACTATTTTCAGACAATGTAGCACTGTGATGATACAATGGAACTCTGTGATGAGACAATGTAGCAATGTGATGACACAACTTAGCACTGTGATGACAAAATGGAGCAGTGGGATGACACAATGGAGCTCTGTGATGACACAATGGAGCACTATGATTTCACAATGGAGCACTGTGATGACACAATGGAGCACGGTCATGACACAATGGAGCACTGTGATGACACAATGGATCTCTGAGATGAAACAATGGAGCACTGTGATGACAAAATGGAGCTCTGTGATGACACAATGGAGCACTGTGATGACAAAATGGAGCTCTGTGATGACACAATGGAGCTCTATGATGACATAATAGAGCATTGTGATGACACAATGGAGCTCTGTGATGAAACAATGGAGCACTGTTATGAAACAGTGGAGCTCTGTGATGACATAACTGAGCACTGTGATGACACAATGGAGCTCTGTGATGACACAATGGAGCACTGTGATGACACAATGGATCACTGCGATGACACAATGGAGCACTGTGATGACACAATTGAGCACTGTGATGACAAAATGGAACACTGTGATGATAGAATGGAGCACTATGATGAGACAATGGAGCTCTGTTATGACATAATGGAACACTGTGATGACAAAATGGTGCTCTGTCATGACATAAAGTAGCACTGGGATGACACAACTGAGCACTGTGATGACAAAATGGAGTACTGTGATGACACAATTAGCTCTGTGATAATAAAATGGAGCACTGTGATTACACAATGTAGCAATGTGATGACACAATGGAGCACTGTGATGAGACAATTGTGTTCTGTGATTACATAATGGAGAACTGTGATGACACAATCGAGCTCTGTGATGACACAATGGATCACTATGATGAGACAATGGAGCTCTGTGAAGACATAATGGAACACTGTGATGACAAAATGGAGCTCTGTCATGACACAAAAGAGCACTGTGATGAGACAATGGAGCTCTGTGATGAAACAATGGAACACTCTGATGACACAATGGAGCGCTGTGATGACAAAACGGAACACTGTGATGAGACAGTGAAGCACTGTGATGTCAAAATGGAACACTGTAATGAGAGAATGGAGCACTATAATGAGACAATGGAGCTCTGTTATGACATAATGGAACACTGTGATGACAAAATGGAGCTCTGTCATGACACAAAGGAGCACTGGGATGACACAACTGAGCACTGTGATGACAAAATGGAGCACTGTGATGACACAATTAGCTCTGTGATAATAAAATGGAGCACTGTGATTACACAATGTAGCAATGTGATGACAAAATGGAGAACTGTGAAGACACAAAGGAGCTCTGTGATGAACAATGGAGCACTGTGATGATACAATGGAGCACTGTGATGAGAGAATGGAGCTCTTTGATGACATAATGGAGCACTGTGATGAGAGAATGGAGCTCTGTGATGAAACAATGGAGCACTGTGTTGACACAATGAAGCTCTGTGATCACACAATGGAGCACTGTAATTACACAATGGAGCACTCTGATGACACAATGGAGCACTGTAATGAGACAATGTTGCACAGTTATGACACAATGGATCTCTGTCATGAGACAATGGAGCACTGTGATGACAAAATGGAGCCCTGTGATGACATAATGGAGCTCTGCGATGACATAATAGAGCATTTTGATGACACAATGGATCTCTGTGATGACGCAATGGAGCACTATGATGACAAAATGGAGCCCTGTGATGACATAATGGAGCTCTGCGATGACATAATAGAGCATATTGATGACACAATGGATCTCTGTGATGACACAATGGAGCACTGTTATGAAACAATGGAGCTCTGTGATGACACAATGGAGCACTGTGATGACACAATGGAACACTGTGATGACACAATGGAGCACTGTGATGACACAATGGAGCACTGTGTTGACACAATGTAGCACTGTGATGAGACAATGTAGCACTATGTTAACACAATGGAACTCTGTGAGGAGTAAATGGAGCTCTGTGATTACATAATGGCGCACTGTGATGAGGCTATGTAGCACAGTGATGACACAATGGATCTCTGTGATTAGAAAATGGAGCACTGTCATGAGACAATGGAGTACAGTGATGACACAATGGAGCACTGTGATGGGACAATGGAACTCTGTGATGCCATAATGGCGCACTGTGATTACACAATGGAGCACTGTGATGAGACAATGGAGCACTGTGATGACACAATGGAACTCTGTGATGAGACAATGGAGCACTGTGATGACACAATGGAGCTCTGTGACGAACAATGGTGCACTGTGATGTCAAAATGGAGCACAGTGATGACACAATGGATCTCTGTGATGACACAATGAAGCTCTGTGATGATATAATGGAGAACTATTTTCAGACAATGTAGCACTGTGATGATACAATGGAACTCTGTGATGAGACAATGGAGCATTGTGATGACACAACTGAGCACTGTGATGACAAAATGGAGCAGTGTGATTACACAATGGAGCTCTGTGATGACACAATGGAGCACTATGATTTCACAATGGAGCACTGTGATGACACAATGGAGCACGGTCATGACACAATGGAGCACTGTGATGACACAATGATGCTCTTTGATGAAACAATGGAGCACTGTGATGACACAATGGAGCTCTGCAATGACACAATGGAGCACTGTGATGACAAAATGGAGCTCTGTGATGACACAATGGAGCTCTATGATGACATAATAGAGCATTGTGATGACACAATGGAGCTCTGTGATGAAACAATGGAGCACTGTTATGAAAGAGTGGAGCTCTGTGATGACATAATTGAGCACTGTGATGACACAATGGAGCTCTGTGATGACACAATGGAGCACTGTGATGACACAATGGATCACTGCGATGACACAATGGAGCACTGTGATGACACAATTGAGCACGGTGATGACAAAATGGAACACTGTGATGATAGAATGGAGCACTATGATGAGACAATGGAGCTCTGTTATGACATAATGGAACACTGTGATGACAAAATGGAGCTGTGTCATGACACAAAGGAGCACTGGGATGACACAACTGAGCACTGTGATGACAAAATGGAGCACTGTGATGACACAATTAGCTCTGTGATAACAAAATGGAGCACTGTGATTACACAATGTAGCAATGTGATGACACAATGGAGCACTGTGATGAGACAATTGTGTTCTGTGATTACATAATGGAGAACTGTGATGACACAATCGAGCTCTGTGATGACACAATGGATCACTATGATGAGACAATGGAGCTCTGTGAAGACATAATGGAATACTGTGATGACAAAATGGAGCTCTGTCATGACACAAAAGAGCACTGTGATGAGACAATGGAGCTCTGTGATGAAACAATGGAACACTCTGATGACACAATGGAGCGCTGTGATGACACAACGGAACACTGTGATGAGACAATGAAGCACTGTGATGTCAAAATGGAACACTGTAATGAGAGAATGGAGCACTATGATGAGACAATGGAGCTCTGTTATGACATAATGGAACACTGTGATGACAAAATGGAGCTGTGTCATGACACAAAGGAGCACTGGGATGACACAACTGAGCACTGTGATGACAAAATGGAGCACTGTGATGACACAATTAGCTCTGTGATAACAAAATGGAGCACTGTGATTACACAATGTAGCAATGTGATGACACAATGGAGAACTGTGAAGACACAATGGAGCTCTGTGATGAACAATGGAGCACTGTGATGACACAATGGAGCACTGTGATGAGAGAATGGAGCTCTGTGATGAAACAATGGAGCACTGTGATGAGACAATGGAGCTCTTTGATGACATAATGGAGCACTGTGATGAGAGAATGGAGCTCTGTGATGAAACAATGGAGCACTGTGTTGACACAATGAAGCTTTGTGATCACAAAATGGAGCACTGTAATTACACAATGGAGCACTCTGATGACACAATGGAGCACTGTGATGAGACAATGGAGCTCTGTGATTACATAATGGCGCACTGTGATTACACAATGGAGCACTGTAATGAGACAATGTAGCACTGTTATGACACAATGGATCTCTGTGATGAGACAATGGAGCACTGTGATGACACAATTGATCACTGTGATGACAAAATGGAGCACTGTGATGACACAATGCAGCTCTGTGATGACAAAATGGAGCACTGTAATTCACAATGGAGCAATGTGATGACACAATAGAGCACTATGATGACAGAATGGAGCTCTGTGATGACACAATGGAGCACTGTAATTCACAATGGAGCAATGTGATGACACAATAGAGCACTATGATGACAGAATGGAGCACTGTGATGAGACAATGGAGCACTGTGATGACACAATGGAGCTCTGTGCTGAACATTGGAGCACTGTGATGACAAAATGGAGCACAGTGATGACAAAATGGAGCTCTGTGATGACACAACGAAGCTCTGTGATGACACAATGGAGAACTATTTTCAGACAATGTAGCACTGTGATGATACAATGGAACTCTGTGATGAGACAATGGAGCATTATGATGACACAACTGAGCACTGTGATGACAAAATGGAGCAGTGTGATGACACAATGGAGCTCTGTGATGACACAATGGAGCACTATGATTTCACAATGGAGCAGTGTGATGACACAATGAAGCTCTGTGATGATATAATGGAGAACTATTTTCAGACAATGTAGCACTGTGATGATACAATGGAACTCTGTGATGAGAAAATGGAGCATTGTGATGACACAACTGAGCACTGTGATGACAAAATGGAGCAGTGTGATGACACAATGGAGCTCTGTGATGACACAATGGAGCACTATGATTTCACAATGGAACACTGTGATGACACAATGGAGCACGGTCATGACACAATGGAGCACTGTGATGACACAATGGTGCTCTGTGATGAAACAATGGAGCACTGTGATGACACAATGGAGCTCTGCGATGACACAATGGAGCACTGTGATGACAAAATGGAGCTCTGTGATGACACAATGGAGCTCTATGATGACATAATAGAGCATTGTGATGACACAATGGAGCTCTGTGATGAAACAATGGAGCACTGTTATGAAACAGTGGAGCTCTGTGATGACATAATTGAGCACTGTGATGACACAATGGAGCTCTGTGATGACACAATGGAGCACTGTGATGACACAATGGATCACTGCGATGACACAATGGAGCACTGTGATGACACAATTGAGCAGGGTGATGACAAAATGGAACACTGTGATGATAGAATGGAGCACTATGATGAGACAATGGAGCTCTGTTATGACATAATGGAACACTGTGATGACAAAATGGAGCAGTGTGATGACACAATGGAGCTCTGTGATGACACAACTGAGCACTGTGATGACAAAATGGAGTACTGTGATGACACAATTAGCTCTGTGATAATAAAATGGAGCACTGTGATTACACAATGTAGCAATGTGATGACACAATGGAGCACTGTGATGAGACAATTGTGTTCTGTGATTACATAATGGAGAACTGTGATGACATAATCGAGCTCTGTGATGACACAATGGATCACTATGATGAGACAATGGAGCTCTGTGAAGACATAATGGAACACTGTGATGACAAAATGGAGCTCTGTCATGACACAAAAGAGCACTGTGATGAGACAATGGAGCTCTGTGATGAAACAATGGAACACTCTGATGACACAATGGAGCGCTGTGATGACACAACGGAACACTGTGATGAGACAATGAAGCACTGTGATGTCAAAATGGAACACTGTAATGAGAGAATGGAGCACTATGATGAGACAATGGAGCTCTGTTATGACATAATGGAACACTGTGATGACAAAATGGAGCTGTGTCATGACACAAAGGAGCACTGGGATGACACAACTGAGCACTGTGATGACAAAATGGAGCACTGTGATGACACAATTAGCTCTGTGATAACAAAATGGAGCACTGTGATTACACAATGTAGCAATGTGATGACACAATGGAGAACTGTGAAGACACAATGGAGCTCTGTGATGAACAATGGAGCACTGTGATGACACAATGGAGCACTGTGATGAGAGAATGGAGCTCTGTGATGAAACAATGGAGCACTGTGATGAGACAATGGAGCTCTTTGATGACATAATGGAGCACTGTGATGAGAGAATGGAGCTCTGTGATGACATAATGGAGCACTGTGATGAGAGAATGGAGCTCTGTGATGAAACAATGGAGCACTGTGTTGACACAATGAAGCTTTGTGATCACAAAATGGAGCACTGTAATTACACAATGGAGCACTCTGATGACACAATGGAGCACTGTGATGAGACAATGGAGCTCTGTGATTACATAATGGCGCACTGTGATTACACAATGGAGCACTGTAATGAGACAATGTACCACTGTTATGACACAATGGATCTCTGTGATGAGACAATGGAGCACTGTGATGACACAATTGATCACTGTGATGACAAAATGGAGCACTGTGATGACACAATGCAGCTCTGTGATGACAAAATGGAGCACTGTAATTCACAATGGAGCAATGTGATGACACAATAGAGCACTATGATGACAGAATGGAGCTCTGTGATGACACAATGGAGCACTGTAATTCACAATGTAGCAATGTGATGACACAATGGAGCACTATGATGAGATATTGGAGCTCTGTGATAACATAACGGAACACTGTGATGACACAATAGAGCTCTGTGATGAACAAGGGAGCACTGTGATGAGACAATGGAGCTCTGTGATGACATAATGGAGCACTGTGATGACAAAATGGAGCACTTGGAAGACACAATGGAGCACTGTGATGAGACAATGGAGCTATGTGATTACATTATGGAGGACTGTGATGACACAACGGAGCGCTGTGTTGACACAATGGAGCACTGTGATGAGACAATGGAGCTCTGTGATTACATAATGGCGCACTGTGATTACACAATGGAGCACTGTGATGAGACAATGTATCACTGTGATGACACAATGGAACTCTGTGATGAGACAATGGAGCACTATGATGACACAATGGAGCTCTGTGACAACACAATGGAGCACTCTGATAACAAAATGGAGCACAGTGATTACACAATGGAGCACTGTGATGACACAATGGAGCACTGTGATGAGACAATGGAACTCTGTGATGACATAATGGCGCACTGTGATTACACAATGGAGCACTGTGATGAGACAATGGAGCACTGTGATGACACAATGGAATTCTGTGATGAGACAATGGAGCACTGTGATGACACAATGGAGCTCTGTGATGAACATTGGAGCACTGTGATGACAAAATGGAGCACAGTGATGACAAAATGGAGCTCTGTGATGACACAACGAAGCTCTGTGATGACACAATGGAGAACTATTTTCAGACAATGTAGCACTGTGATGATACAATGGAACTCTGTGATGAGACAATGGAGCATTATGATGACACAACTGAGCACTGTGATGACAAAATGGAGCAGTGTGATGACACAATGGAGCTCTGTGATGACACAATGGAGCACTATGATTTCACAATGGAGCAGTGTGATGACACAATGAAGCTCTGTGATGATATAATGGAGAACTATTTTCAGACAATGTAGCACTGTGATGATACAATGGAACTCTGTGATGAGACAATGGAGCATTGTGATGACACAACTGAGCACTGTGATGACAAAATGGAGCAGTGTGATGACACAATGGAGCTCTGTGATGACACAATGGAGCACTATGATTTCACAATGGAACACTGTGATGACACAATGGAGCATGGTCATGACACAATGGAGCACTGTGATGACACAATGGTGCTCTGTGATGAAACAATGGAGCACTGTGATGACACAATGGAGCTCCGTGATGACACAATGGAGCACTGTGATGACAAAATGGAGCTCTGTGATGACACAATGGAGCTCTATGATGACATAATAGAGCATTGTGATGACACAATCGAGCTCTGTGATGACACAATGGAGCACTGTTATGAAACAATGGAGCTCTGTGATGACATAATTGAGCACTGTGATGACACAATGGAGCTCTGTGATGACACAATGGAGCACTGTGATGACACAATGGAGCACTGTGATGACACAATGGAGCACTGTGATGACACAATTGAGCACTGTGATGACAAAATGGAACACTGTGATGATAGAATGGAGCATTATGATGAGACAATGGAGCTCTGTTATGACATAATGGAACACTGTGATGACAAAATGGTTCTCTGTCATGACACAAAAGAGCACTGTGATGAGACAATGGAGCTCTGTTATGATATAATGGAACACTGTGATGACAAAATGGAGCTCTGTCATGACACAAAAGAGCACTGTGATGAGACAATGGAGCTCTGTGATGAAACAATGGAACACTCTGATGACACAATGGAGCGCTGTGATAACACAACGGAACACTGTGATGAGACAATGAAGCACTGTGATGTCAAAATGGAACACTGTAATGAGAGAATGGAGCACTATGATGAGACAATGGAGCTCTGTTATGACATAATGGAACACTGTGATGACAAAATGGAGCTCTGTCATGACACAAAGGAGCAATGGGATGACACAACTGAGCACTGTGATGACAAAATGGAGCACTGTGATGACACAATTAGCTCTGTGATAATAAAATGGAGCACTGTGATTACACAATGTAGCACTGTGATGACACAATGGAGCACTGTGAAGACACAATGGAGCTCTGTGATGAACAATGGAGCACTGTGATGACACAATGGAGCACTGTGATGAGAGAATGGAGCTCTGTGATGAAACAATGGAGCACTGTGATGAGACAATGGAGCTCTTTGATGACATAATGGAGCACTGTGATGAGAGAATGGAGCTCTGTGATGAAACAATGGAGCACTGTGTTGACACAATGAAGCTCTGTGATCACACAATGGAGCACTGTAATTACACAATGGAGCACTCTGAAAACACAATGGAGCACTGTGATGAGACAATGGAGCTCTGTGATTACATAATGGCGCACTGTGATTACACAATGGAGCACTGTAATGAGACAATGTAGCACTGTTATGACACAATGGATCTCTGTGATGAGACAATGGAGCACTGTGATGACACAATTGATCACTGTGATGACAAAATGGAGCACTGTGATGACACAATGCAGCTCTGTGATGACAAAATGGAGCACTGTAATTCACAATGGAGCTCTGTGATGACACAATGGAGCACTGTGATTACACAATGGAGCACTGTGAGAATAATGGCTCTTTTTAATTGGAGCCTTGATGACACAATGAGCTCTGTGATGACACAATGGAGCACTGTGATGAGATAATGGAGCTCTGTGATATCATAATGGAGCACTATGATGACACAATAGAGCTCTGTGATGACACAATGGAGCACTATGATGAGACAATGGAGCTCTGTGATGACATAATGGAGCACTGTGATGAGAGAATGGAGCTCTGTGATGAAACAATGGAGCACTGTGTTGACACAATGAAGCTCTGTGATCACACAATGGAGCATTGTAATTACACAATGGAGCACTCTGATGACACAATGGAGCACTGTGATGAGACAATGGAGCTCTGTGATTACATAATGGCGACTGTGATTACACAATGGTGCACTGTAATGAGACAATGTAGCACTGTTATGACACAATGGATCTCTGTGATGAGACAATGGAGCACTGTGATGACACAATTGATCACTGTGATAACAAAATGGAGCACTGTGTGACACAATGCAGCTCTGTGATGACAAAATGGAGCACTGTAATTCACAATGGAGCAATGTGATGACACAATAGAGCACTGTGATGACAGAATGGGCACTTGATGAATATTTGAGCCTGTGATAACATAATGGAGCACTGTGATGACACAATAGAGCTCTGTGATGAACAAATGGAGCACTGTGATGAGACAATGGAGCTCTGTGATGACACAATGGAGCACTGTGATGACAAAATGGAGCACTGGGAAGACACAATGGAGCACTGTGATGAGACAATGGAGCTATGTGATTACATTATGGAGCACTGTGATGACACAATGGAGCACTGTGTTGACACAATGGAGCACTGTGATGAGACAATGTAGCACAGTGATGACACAATGGATCTCTGTGATGAGACAATGGAGCACTGTGATGACACAATGGAGCACTGTGATGACAAAATGGAGCACTGTGATTACCAATGTAGCAATGGGTGAACTGTGTGACACAATGGAGCTCTGTGATGACACAATGGAGCACTGTGATGACACAATGGAGCACTGTGATGACACAATGGAGCTCTGTGATTACATAATGGAGCACTGTGATGACACAATGGAGCACTGTGATAGGAAAATATAGCACTGTGATGACACAATGGATCTCTGTGAGGAAACAATGGAGCACTGTGATGATACAATGGAGCTCTGTGTTGACATAATGGAGCACTGTGATGACAGAATGGAGCCTGTGTTGACACAATTTAGCATTGTGATGAGACAATGGAGCTCTGTCATTACTTAATGGAGCACTGTGATGACACAACGGAGCACTGTGTTGACACAATGGAGCACTGTAATGAGACAATGTAGCACTATGTTGACACAATGGAACTCTGTGATGAGACAATGGAGCACTCTGTTGACACAATTGAGCACTCTTATGACAAAATGGAGAACTGTGATGACTCAATGGAGCTCTGTGATAACAAAATGGAGCACTGTGATTACACAATGTAGCAATGTGATGACACAGTCGAGAACTGTGTGACACAATGGAGCTCTGTGATGACACAATGGAGCACTGTGATGACACAATGGAGCACTGTGATGACACAATGGAGCTCTGTGATTACATAATGGCGCACTGTGATGACAAAATGGAGCACTGTGATGAGAAAATGTAGCACTGTGATGACACAATGGATCTCTGTGATGAGACAATAGAGCACTGTGATGACACAATTGAGCACTGTGATGACAAAATGGAGCACTGTGATGACAGAATGGAGCTCTGTGTTGAAACAATTGAGCACTGTGATGACACAATGGAGCACTGTGAAGACACAATGGAGCACTGGGATGAGACAATGGAGATATGTGATTACATAATGGAGCACTGTGATAACACAATGGAGCTCTGTGATGACACAATGGAGCACTGTGATGAGACATTGGAGCTCTGTGATGACATAATGGAACACTGTGATGACACAATAGAGCTCTGTGATGACACAATGGAGCACTGTGATGACACAATGGAGCTCTGTGATGAAACAATGGAGCACTATGATGACACAATGAAGCACTGTGATGAGACAATGTAGCACTGTGATGACACAATGGAGCACTGTGATGACACAATGGAGCACTGTGATGAGATAATGGAGCACTGTGATTGAGAATGGTGCTCTATGATGACAGAATGGAGCACTGTGATGACACAATGGAGCTCTGTGATGACACAATGGAGCACTGTGATGACACAATGGAGCACTGTGATGAGACAATGTATCACTGTGATGACACAATGGAACTCTGTGATGAGACAATGGAGCACTGTGATGACACAATGGATCTCTGTGATAACACAATGGAGCACTCTGATAACAAAATGGGCATGTAACAATGGAGCACTGTGATGACACAATGGAGCACTGTGATGACACAATGGAGTTCTGTGATGACATAAAGGAACACTGTGATTACACAATGGAGCACTGAGATGACACAATGGAGCACTGTGTTGACACAATGTAGCACTGTGATGAGACAATATAGCACTATGTTAACACAGTGGACCTCTGTGACGAAAAATGGAGCTCTGTGATGACAAAATGAAGCTCTGTGATGACACAATGGAGCACTAGTGATGAGGCAATGTAGCACTGTGATGACACAATGGATCTCTGTGATGAGACAATGGAGCACTTTAATGACACAATAGAGCACTGTGATGAGAGAATGGAGCTCTGTGATGACACAATGGAGCACTGTGATGAGACAATGGAGCTCTGTGATGACATAATGGAGCACTGTGATGACAGAAAGGAGCTCTGTCATGACACAATGGAGCACTGTGTTGACACAATGAAGCTCTGTGATCACACAATAAAGCACTGTAATTACACAATGGAGCACTCTGATGACATAATGGAGCACTGTGATGACACAATGGAGCTCTGTGATTTCACAATGGCGCACTGTGATTACACAATGGAGCTCTGTGATGACACAATGTAGCACTGTGATGACACAATGGATCTCTGTGATGACATAATGGAGCACTGTGATGACACAATAGATCACTGTGATGACAAAATGGAGCACTGTGATGACACAATGGAGCTCTGTGATGACACAATGGAGCACTGTGATGACACAATGGAGCACTGTGATGACACAATGGAGCACTGTGATGACACAATGGAGCACTGTGATGACACAATGGAGCTCTGTTATGACAAATGGAGCACTGTGATGACAAATGGAGCTCTGTATGACACAATGGAGCACTGTGATGACACAATGCAGCTCTGTTATTACATATTGGAGCACTATGATGACACAATCGAGCTCTGTGATGACACAATGGAGCACTATGATGAGACATTGGAGCTCTGTGATGACATAATGGAACACTGTGATGACACAATGGAGCTCTGTGATGACACAAAGGCACTGTGATGAGACAATTGAGCTCTGTGAGAAACAATGGAACACTTGATGACACAATGGGCGCTTGATGACAAAGACACTGAGAGACAATGGGCTATATAAAAATAATGGAGCACTGTGATGAGACAATGGAGCTCTGTTATGACATAATGGAGCACTGTGATGACACAATGGAGCTCTGTCATTACACAATGGAGCACTGTGATGACACAACTGAGCACTTGATGACAAAATGGAGCACTGTGTTGACACAATGGAGCTCTGTGATGAGACAATGGAGCACAGAGATGACACAATGGATCTCTGTGATGACACAATGGAGCACTGTGATGACACAATGGAGCTCTGTGATTACATAATGGCGCACTGTGATGACACAATGGAGCACTGTGATGAGACAATGTAGCACTGTGTTGAAACAATTGAGCACTGTGATGACACAATGGCACACTGTGATGACACAATGGAGCTCTGTTATGACACAATGGAGCTCTATGGTGTCACAATGGAGCACTGTGATGACACAATGGAGCTCTGTGACGACACAATGGAGCTCTGTGATGACAAAATCGAGCACAGTGATGACACAATGGAGCTCTGTGATGACACAATGAACCACAGTGATGACACAATGGAGCACTATTTTCACACAATGTAGCACTGTGATGACACAATGGATCTCTGTGATGAGACAATAGAGCACTGTGATGATACAATTGAGCACTGAGATGACAAAATGGAGCACTGTGATGAAGTGAAATTGAGCTCTGTGTTGACACAATGGAGCACTGTGATGACACAAAGGGCACTGGTCAAAACAAAATGCCTATGAAAAATGGAGCTCTTGAACAATGAGCCTTGATGAACAACACTGTGATGACACAATGGAGCACGGTGATGAGACAATGTATAGCTGTGATGACACAATGGAACTCTGTGATGAGACAATGGAGCACTGTGATGACAATGCTGCACTATGATGACAGAATGGAGCACTGTGATGACACAATGGAGCTCTGTGATGACACAATGGAGCACTGTGATTACACAATGGAGCACTGTGATGACACAATGGAGCACTGTGATGAGACAATGGAGCTCTGTGATTACATAATGGCGCACTGTGATTACACAATGGAGCACTGTGATGAGACAATGTATCACTGTGATGACACAATGGAACTCTGTGATGAGAAAATGGAGCACTGTGATGACACAATGGAGCTCTGTGACAACACAATGGAGCACTCTGATAACAAAATGGAGCACAGTGAGTACACAATGGAGCACTGTGATGACACAATGGAGCACTGTGATGAGACAATGGAACTCTGTGATGACATAATGGCACACTGTGATTACACAATGGAGCACTGTGATGAGACAATGGAGCACTGTGATGACACAATGGAACTCTGTGATGAGACAATGGAGCACTGTGATGACACAATGGAGCTCTGTGACGAACAATGGAGCTGTGTGATGACAAAATCGAGCACAGTGATGACACAATGGAGCTCTGTGATGACACAATGAACCTCAGTGATGACACAATGGAGAACTATTTTCAGACAATGTAGCACTGTGATGATACAATGGAACTCTGTGATGAGACAATGGAGCATTTTGATGACACCACTGAGCACGGTGATGACAAAATGGAGCAGTGTGATGACACAATGGAGCTCTGTGATGACACAATGGAGCACTATGATTTCACAATGGAGCACTGTGATGACACAATGGAGCACGGTCATGACACAATTGAGCACTGTGATGACAAAATGGAGCCCTGTGATGACATAATAGAGCATTGTGATGACACAATGGAGCTCTGTGATGACAAAATGGAGCACAGTTTTGAAACAGTGGAGCTCTGTGATGACATAATTGAGCACTGTGATGACAAAATGGAGCACTGTGATGACACAATGGAGCACTGTGATGACAAAATGGATCACTGCGATGACACAATGGAGCACTGTGATGACACAATTGAGCACTATGATGACAAAATGGAACACTGTTATGAGAGAATGGAGCACTATGATGAGACAATGGAGCTCTGTTATGACATAATGGAACACTGTGATGACAAAATCGAGCTCTGTCATGACCCAAAGAGCACTGGGATGACACAACTGAGCACTGTAATTACATAATTTAGCACTGTGATGACACAATCGAGCTCTTTGATGACACAATGGATCACTATGATGAGACAATGGAGCTCTGTGAAGACATAATGGAACACTGTGATGACAAAATGGAGCTCTGTCATGACACAAAAGAGCACTGTGATGAGACAATGGAGCTCTGTGAAGAAATAATGGAACACTCTGATGACACAATGGAGCGCTGTGATGACACAAGGGAACACTGTGATGAGACAATGGAGCACTATGATGTCAAAATGGAACACTGCAATGAGAGAATGGAGCACTATGATGAGACAATGGAGCTCTGTTATGACATAATGGAACACTGTGATGACAAAATGGAGCTCTGTCATGACACAAAGGAGCACTGGGATGACACAACTGAGCACTGAGATGACAAAATGGAGCACTGTGATGACAGAATGGAGCTGTGTGTTGAAACAATTGAGCACTGTGATGACACAATGGAGCACTGTGAAGACACAATTAGCTCTGTGATAATAAAATGGAGCACTGTGATTACACAATGTAGCAATGTGACGACACAATGGAGCACTGTGAAGACACAATGGAGCTCTGTGATGAACAATGGAGCACTGTGATGACACAATGGAGCACTGTGATGAGAGAATGGAGCTCTGTGATGAAACAATGGAGCACTGTGATGAGACAATGGAGCTCTGTGATGACATAATGGAGCACTGTGATGAGAGAATGGAGCTCTGTGATGAAACAATGGAGCACTGTGTTGACACAATGAAGCTCTGTGATCACACAATGGAGCACTGTAATTACACAATGGAGCACTCTGATGAAACAATGGAGCACTGTGATGAGAAAATGGAGCTCAGTGATTACATAATGGCGCACTGTGATTACACAATGGAGCACTGTGATGAGACAATGTAGCATGTGATGACACAATGGATCTCTGTGATGAGACAATGGAGCACTGTGATGACACAATTGATCACTGTGATGACAAAATAGAGCACTGTGATGACACAATGCAGTTCTGTGATGACAAAATGGAGCACTGTTATGAAACAATGGAGCTCTGCGATGACACAATGTAGCTCTGTGATAAGACAATTGAGCACTGTGATAACAAAATGGAGCAGGGTGATGAGACAATGTATCACTGTGATGACACAATGGAACTCTGTGATGAGACAATGGAGCACTGTGATGACAATGCTGCACTATGATGACAGAATGGAGCACTGTGATGACACAATGGAGCACTGTGATGAGACAATGGAGCTCTGTGATGACATAATGGCGCACTGTGATTACACAATGGAGCACTGTGATGAGACAATGTATCACTGTGATGACACAATGGAACTCTGTGATGAGACAATGGAGCACTGTGATGACACAATGGAGCTCTGTGACGAACAATGGAGCTGTGTGATGACAAAATGGAGCACAGTGATGACACAATGGAGCTCTGTGATGACACAATGAAGCTCTGTGATGACACAATGGAGAACTATTTTCAGACAATGTAGCACTGTGATGATACAATGGAACTCTGTGATGAGACAATGGAGCATTTTGATGACACAACTGAGCACTGTGATGACAAAATGGAGCAGTGTGATGACACAATGGAGCTCTGTGATGACACAATGGAGCACTATGATTTCACAATGGAGCACTGTGATGACACAATGGAGCACGGTCATGACACAATGGAGCACTGTGATGACAGAATGGAGCCCTGTGATGACATAATAGAGCATTGTGATGACACAATGGAGCTCTGTGATGACACAATGGAGCACAGTTATGAAACAGTGGAGCTCTGTGATGACATAATTGAGCACTGTGATGACACAATGGAGCTCTGTGATGACACAATGGAGCACTGTGATGACAAAATTGATCACTGCAATGACACAATGGAGCACTGTGATGACACTCTTGAGCACTGTGATGACAAAATGGAACACTGTTATGAGAGAATGGAGCACTATGATGAGACAATGGAGCTCTGTTATGACACAATGGAGCACTGTGATGACACAATTGAGCACTGTGATGACAAAATGGAACACTGTTATGAGAGAATGGAGCACTATGATGAGACAATGGAGCTCTGTTATGACATAATGGAACACTGTGATGACAAAATGGAGCTCTGTCATGATACAAAGGAGCACTGGGATGACATAACTGAGCACTGTAATTACATAATTTAGCACTGTGATGACACAATCGAGCTCTGTGATGACACAATGGATCACTATGATGAGACAATGGAGCTCTGTGAAGACATAATGGAACACTGTGATGACAAAATGGAGCTCTGTCATGACAAAAAAGAGCACTGTGATGAGACAATGGAGCTCTGTGAAGAAACAATGGAACACTCTGATGACTCAATGGAGCACCATGATGACACAACGGAACACTGTGATGAGACAATGGAGCACTATGATGTCAAAATGGAACACTGTAATGAGAGAATGGAGCACTATGATGAGACAATGGAGCTCTGTTATGACATAATGGAACACTGTGATGACAAAATGGAGCTCTGTCATGACACAAAGGATCACTGGGATGACACAACTGAGCACTGAGATGACAAAATGGAGCACTGTGATGACACAATGGAGCTCTCTGTTGAAACAATTGAGCACTGTGATGACACAATGGAGCACTCTGAAGACACAATGGAGCTCTGTTATGAACAATGGAGCACTGTGATGACACAATGGAGCACTGTGGTGAGATAATGGAGCTCTGTGATGAAACAATGGAGCACTGTGATGAGACAATGGAGCTCTGTGATGACATAATGGTGCACAGTGATGAGAGAATGGAGCTCTGTGATGAAACAATGGAGCACTGTGTTGACACAATGAAGCTCTGTGATCACACAATGGAGCACTGTAATTACAAAATGGCGCACTCTGATGACACAATGGAGCACTATGATGAGAAAATGGAGCTCTGTGATTACATATTGGCACACTGTGATTACACAATGGAGCACTGTGATGAGACAATGTAGCACTGTGATGACACAATGGATCTCTGTGATGAGACAATGGAGCACTGTGATGACACAATTGATCACTGTGATGACAAAATGGAGCACTGTGATGACACAATGCAGCTCTGTGATGAAAAAATGGAGCACTGTTATGAAACAATGGAGCTCTGCGATGACACAATGTAGCTCTGTGATAAGACAATTGAGCACTGTGATGACACAATGGAGCACGGCGATGAGACAATGTATCACTGTGATGACACAATGGAACTCTGTGATGAGACAATGGAGCACTGTGATGACAATGCTGCACTATGATGACAGAATGGAGCACTGTGATGACAAAATGGAGCTCGGTAATGACACAATGGAGCACTGTGATTACAAAATGGAGCACTGTGATGACACAATGGAGCACTGTCATGAGACAATGGAGCTCTGTGATTACATAATGGCGCACTGTGATTACACAATAGAGCACTGTGATGAAACAATGTATCAATGTGATGACACAATGGAACTGTGTGATGAGACAATGGAGCACTGTGATGACACAATGGAGCTCTGTGACAACACAATGGAGCACTCTGATAACAAAATGGAGCACAGTGATTACACAATGGAGCACTGTGATGACACAATGGAGCACTGTGATGAGACAATGGAACTCTGTGATGACATAATGGCGCACTGTGATTACACAATGGAGCACTGTGATGAGACAATGGAGCACTGTGATGACACAATGGAACTCTGTGATGAGACAATGGAGCACTGTGATGACACAATGGAGCTCTGTGACGAACAATGGAGCTGTGTGATGACAAAATGGAGCACAGTGATGACACAATGGAGCTCTGTGATGACACAATGAAGCTCTGTGATGACACAATGGAGAACTATTTTCAGACAATGTAGCACTGTGATGATACAATGGAACTCTGTGATGAAACAATGGAGCATTTTGATGACACAACTGAGCACTGTGATGACAAAATGGAGCAGTGTGATGACACAATGGAGCTCTGTGATGAAACAATGGAGCACTATGATTTCACAATTGAGCACTGTGATGACACAATGGAGCCCTGTGATGACATAATAGAGCATTGTGATGACACAATGGAGCTCTGTGATGACACAATGGAGCACAGTTATGAAACAGTGGAGCTCTGTGATGACATAATTGAGCACTGTGATGACACAATGGATCTATGTGATGACACAATGGAGCACTGTGATGACAAAATGGATCACTGCGATGACACAATGGAGCACTGTGATGACAGAATTGAGCACTGTGATGACAAAATGGAACACTGTTATGAGGGAATGGAGCACTATGATGAGACAATGGAGCTCTGTGAAGACATAATGGAACACTGTCATGACAAAATGGAGCTCTGTCATGACACAAAGGAGCACTGGGATGACACAACTGAGCACTGTAATTATATAATTTAGCACTGTGATGACACAATCGAGCTCTGTGATGACACAATGGATCACTATGATGAGACAATGGAGCTCTGTGAAGACATAATGGAACACTGTGATGACAAAATGGAGCTCTGTCATGACACAAAAGAGCACTGTGATGAGACAATGGAGCTCTGTGAAGAAACAATGGAACACTCTGATGACACAATGGAGCGCTGTGATGACACATCGGAACACTGTGATGAGACAATGGAGCACTATGATGTCAAAATGGGACACTGTAATGAGAGAATGGAGCACTATGATGAGACAATGGAGCTCTGTTTTGACATAATGGAACACTGTCATGACAAAATGGAGCAGTGTGATGAAACAATGGAGCTCTGTGATTACACAATGTAGCAATGTGATGACACAATGGAGCACTCTGAAGACACAATGGAGCTCTGTTATGAACAATGGAGCACTGTGATGACACAATGGAGCACTGTGATGAGATAATGGAGCTCTGTTATGAAACAATGGAGCACTGTGATGAGACAATGGAGCTCTGTGATGACATAATGGAGCACAGTGATGAGAGAATGGAGCTCTGCGATGAAACAATGGAGCACTGTGTTGACACAATGAAGCTCTGTGATCACACAATGGAGCACTGTAATTACACAATGGAGCACTCTGATGACACAACGGAGCACTGTGATGAGAAAATGGAGCTCTGTGATTACATAATGGCACACTGTGATTACACAATGGAGCACTGTGATGAGACAATGGAGCACTGTGATGACACAATGGATCTCTGTGATGAGACAATGGAGCACTGTGATGACACAATGGAGCTCTGTGATGACACAATGGAGCTCTGTGATGACAAAATGGAGCACTGTTATGAAACAATGGAGCTCTGCGATGACACAATGTAGCTCTGTGATAAGACAATTGAGCACTGTGATGACACAATGGAGCACGGTGATGAGACAATGTATCACTGTGATGACACAATGGAACTCTGTGATGAGACAATGGAGCACTGTGATGACAATGCTGCACTATGATGACAGAATGGAGCACTGTGATGACACAATGGAGCTCTGTGATGACACAATGGAGCACTGTGATTACACAATGGAGCACTGTGATGAGACAATGGAGCTCTGTGATTACATAATGGCGCACTGTGATTACACAATGGAGCACTGTGTTGAAACAATGTATCAATGTGATGACAAAATGGAACTGTGTGATGAGACAATGGAGCACTGTGATGACACAATGGAGCTCTGTGACAACTCAATGGAGCACTCTGATAACAAAATGGAGCACAGTGATTACAATGGAGCACTGTGATGACACAATGGAGCACTGTGATGAGACAATGGAACTCTGTGATGACATAATTGCGCACTGTGATTACACAACGGAGCACTGTGATGAGACAATGGAGCACTGTGATGACACAATGGAACTCTGTGATGAGACAATGGAGCACTGTGATGACACAATGGAGCTCTGTGAAGAACAATGGAGCTCTGTGATGACAAAATGGAGCACAGTGATGACACAATGGAGCTCTGTGATGACACAATGAAGCTCTGTGATGACACAATGGAGAACTATTTTCAGACAATGTAGCACTGTGATGATACAATGGAACTCTGTGATGAGACAATGGAGCATTTTGATGACACAACTGAGCACTGTGATGACAAAATGGAGCAGTGTGATGACACAATGGAGCTCTGTGATGAAACAATGGAGCACTATGATTTCACAATTGAGCACTGTGATGACACAATGGAGCCCTGTGATGACATAATAGAGCATTGTGATGACACAATGGAGCTCTGTGATGACACAATGGAGCACAGTTATGAAACAGTGGAGCTCTGTGATGACATAATTGAGCACTGTGATGACACAATGGAGCTATGTGATGACACAATGGAGCACTGTGATGACACAATGGAGCACGGTCATGACACAATGGAGCACTGTGATGACACAATGGAGCCCTGTGATGACATAATAGAGCATTGTGATGACACAATGGAGCTCTGTGATGACAAAATGGAGCACAGTTATGAAACAGTGGAGCTCTGTGATGACATAATTGAGCACTGTGATGACACAATGGAGCTCTGTGATGACACAATGGAGCACTGTGATGACAAAATGGATCACTGCGATGACACAATGGAGCACTGTGATGACACAATTGAGCACTGTGATGACAAAATGGAGAGAATGGAGCACTATGATGAGACAATGGAGCTCTGTTATGACATAATGGAACATTGTGATGACAAAATGGAGCTCTGTCATGACACAAACGAGCATTGGGATGACACAACTGAGCACTGTAATTACATAATTTAGCACTGTGATGACACAATCGAGCTCTGTGATGACACAATGGATCACTATGATGAGACAATGGAGCTCTGTGAAGACATAATGGAACACTGTGATGACAAAATGGAGCTCTGTCATGACACAAAAGAGCACTGTGATGAGACAATGGAGTTCTGTGAAGAAACAATGGAACACTCTGATGACACAATGGAGCGCTGTGATGACACAACGGAACACTGTGATGAAACAATGGAGCACTATGATGTCAAAATGGAACACTGTAATGAGAGAATGGAGCACTATGATGAGACAATGGAGCTCTGTTTTGACATAATGGAACACTGTGATGACAAAATCGAGCAGTGTGATGAAACAATGGAGCTCTGTGATGACACAATTGAGCACTATGATTTCACAATGGAGCACTGTGATGACACAATGGAGCTCTGTAATGACACAATGGAGCACTGTGATTACACAATGGAGCGCTCTGATGACACAATGGAGCACTGTGATGAGACAATGGAGCTCTGTGATTACATAATGGCGCACTGTGATTACACAATGGAGCACTGTGATGAACAATGGAGCACTGTGATGACAAAATGGAACTCTGTGATGAGACAATGGAGCTCTGTGATGACATAATGGAGCACTGTGATGAGAGAATGGAGCTCTGTGATGAAAATATGGAGCACTGTGTTGACACAATGAAGCTCTGTGATCACACAATGGAGCAATGTAATTACACAATGGAGCACTCTGATGACACAATGGAGCACTGTAATGAGAAAATGGAGCTCTGTCATTACATAATGGCGCACTGTGATTACACAATGGAGCACTGTGTTGAGACAATGTAGCACTGTGATGACACAATGGATCTCTGTGATGAGACAATGGAGCACTGTGATGACACAATTGATCACTGTGATGACAAAATGGAGCACTGTGATGACTCAATGCAGCTCTGTGATGAAAAAAATGGAGCACTGTTATGAAACAATGGAGCTCTGCGATGACACAATGTAGATCTGTGATAAGACAATTGAGCACTGTGATAACAAAATGGAGCTCTGTGACAACACAATTGAGGACTCTGATAACAAAATGGAGCACAGTGATTACACAATGGAGCACTGTGATGACACAATGGAGCACTGTGATGAGACAATGGAACTCTGTGATGACATAATGGCGCACTGTGATTACACAATGGAGCACTGTGATGAGACAATGGAGCACTGTAATGACACAATGGAACTCTGTGATGAGACAATGGAGCACTGTGATGACACAATGGAGCTCTGTGACGAACAATGGAGCTGTGTGATGACAAATGGAGCACATTGATGACACAATGGAGCACTGTGATGACACAATGAAGCTCTGTGATGACACAATGGAGCACTATTTTCAGACAATGTAGCACTGTGATGATACAATGGAACTCTGTGATGAGACAATGGAGCATTGTGATGACACAACTGAGCACTGTGATGACAAAATGGAGCAGTGTGATGACACAATGGAGCTCTGTGATGACACAATGGAGCACTATGATTTCACAATGGAGCACTGTGATGACACAATGGAGCTCTGTAATGACACAATGGAGCACTGTGATTACACAATGGAGCACTCTGATGACACAATGGAGCACTGTGATGAGACAATGGAGCTCTGTGATTACATAATGGCGCACTGTGATTACACAATGGAGCACTGTGATGAGACAATGTATCACTGTGATGACACAATGGAACTCTGTGATGAGACAATGGAGCACTGTGATGACACAATGGAGCTCTGTGACAACACAATGGAGCACTCTGATGACAAAATGGAGCACAGTGATGACACAATGGAGCACTGTGATGACATAATGGAGCACTGTGATGACACAATGGAGCACTGTGATGACACAATGGAACTCTGTGATGAGACAATGGAGCACTGTGATGACAAAGTGGAGCTCTGTGACGAACAATGGAGCTGTGTGATGACATAATGGAGCACAGTGATGACAAAATGGAGCTCTGTGATGACACCATGGAGCACTATGATCAGACAATGTAGCACTGTGATGATACAATGGAACTCTGTGATGAGACAATGGAGCATTTTGATGACACAACTGAGCACTGTGATGACAAAATGGAGCAGTGTGATGACACAATGGAGCTCTGTGATGACACAATGGAGCACTATGATTTCAAAATTGAGCACTGTGATGGCACAATGGAGCACGGTCATGACACAATGGAGCACTGTGATGACGCAATGGAGCCCTGTGATGACATACTAGAGCATTGTGATGACACAATGGAGCTCTGTGATGACACAATGGAGCATAGTTATGAAACAGTGGAGCTCTGTGATGACATAATTGAGCACTGTGATGACACAATGGAGCTCTGTGATGACACAATGGAGCACTGTGATGACACAATGGATCACTGCGATGACACAATGGAGCACTGTGATGACACAATTGAGCACTGTGATGACACAATGGAGCACTGTGATGACACAATGGAGCACTGTGATGACACAATGGAGCACTATGATGAGACAATGGAGCTCTGTGAAGACATAATGGAACACTGTGATGACAAAATGGAGCTCTGTCATGACACAAAAGAGCACTGTGATGAGACAATGGAGCTCTGTGAAGAAACAATGGAACACTCTGATGACACAATGGAGCGCTGTGATGACACAACGGAACACTGTGATGAGACAATGGAGCACTATGATGTCAAAATGGAACACTGTAATGAGAGAATGGAGCACTATGATGAGACAATGGAGCTCTGTTATGACATAATGGAACACTGTGATGACAAAATGGAGCTCTGTCATAACACAAAGGAGCACTGGGATGACACAACTGAGCAATGAGATGACAAAATGGAGCACTGTGATGACAGAATGGAGCTCTGTGTTGAAACAATTGAGCACTGTGATGACACAATGGAGCACTGTGAAGACACAATTAGCTCTGTGATAATAAAATGGAGCACTGTGATTACACAATGTAGCAATGTGATTACACAATGGAGCATTGTGAAGACACAATGGAGCTCTGTGATGAACAATGGAGCACTGTAATGACACAATGGAGCACTGTGATGAGAGAATGGAGCTCTGTGATGAAACAATGGAGCACTGTGATGAGACAATGGAGCTCTGTGATGAAAATATGGAGCACTGTGATGAGAGAATGGAGCTCTGTGATGAAAATATGGAGCACTGTGTTGACACAATGAAGCTCTGTGATCACACAATGGAGCAATGTAATTACACAATGGAGCACTCTGATGACACAATGGAGCACTGTAATGAGAAAATGGAGCTCTGTGATTACATAATGGCGCACTGTGATTACACAATGGAGCACTGTGATGAGACAATGTAGCACTGTGATGACACAACGGATCTCTGTGATGAGACAATGGAGCACTGTGATGACACAATTGATCACTGTGATGACAAAATGGAGCACTGTGATGACACAATGCAGCTCTGTGATGACAAAATGGAGCACTGTTATGAAACAATGGAGCTCTGCGATGACACAATGTAGCTCTGTGATAAGACAATTGAGCACTGTGATGACACAACGGAGCTCTGTGACAACACAATGGAGCACTCTGATAACAAAATGGAGCACAGTGATTACACAATGGAGCACTGTGATGACACAATGGAGCACTGTGATGAGACAATGGAACTCTGTGATGACATAATGGCGCACTGTGATGAGACAATGGAGCACTGTGATGACACAATGGAACTCTGTGATGAGACAATGGAGCACTGTGATGACACAATGGAGCTCTGTGACGAAAAATGGAGCACTGTGATGACAAAATGGAGCACAGTGATGACACAATGGAGCTCTGTGATGACACAATGAAGCTCTGTGATGACACAATGGAGAACTATTTTCAGGCAATGTAGCACTGTTATGATACAATGGAACTCTGTGATGAGACAATGGAGCATTTTGATGACACAACTGAGCACTGTGATGACAAAATGGAGCAGTGTGATGACACAATGGAGCTCTGTGATGACACAATGGAGCACTATGATTTCACAATGGAGCCCTGTGATGACAGAATGGAGCTCTGTAATGACACAATGGAGCACTGTGATTACACAATGGAGCACTCTGATGACACAATGGAGCACCGTGATGAGACAATGGAGCTCCGTGATGACATAATGGCGCACTGTGATTACACAATGGAGCACTGTGATGAGACAATGTATCACTGTGATGACACAATGGAACTCTGTGATGAGACAATGGAGCACTGTGATGACACAATGGAGCTCTGTGACAACACAATGGAGCACTCTGATGACAAAATGGAGCACAGTGATGACACAATGGAGCACTGTGATGACACAATGGAGCACTGTGATGACACAATGGAGCTCTGTGATGACATAATGGAGCACTGTGATTACACAATGGAGCACTGTGATGAGAAAATGGAGCACTGTGATGACACAATGGAGCTCTGTGATGAGACAATGGAGCACTGTGATGAATCAATGGAGCTCTGTGACGAACAATGGAGCTGTGTGATGACAAAATGGAGCACAGTGATGACACAATGGAGCTCTGTGATGACACAATGAATCTCTGTGATGACACAATGGAGAACTATTTTCAGACAATGTAGCACTGTGATGATACAATGGAACTCTGTGATGAGACAATGGAGCATTTTGATGACACAGCTGAGCACTGTGATGACAAAATGGAGCAGTGTGATGACACAATGGAGCTCTGTGATGACACAATGGAGCACTATGATTTCACAATTGAGCACTGTGATGACACAATGGAGCACGGTCATGACACAATGGAGCACTGTGATGACACAATGGAGCCCTGTGATGACATAATAGAGCATTGTGATGACACAATGGAGCTCTGTGATGACACAATGGAGCACAGTTATGAAACAGTGGAGCTCTGTGATGACATAATTGAGCACTGTGATGACACAATGGAGCTCTGTGATGACACAATGGAGCACTGTGATGACAAAATGGATCACTGCGATGACACAATGGAGCACTGTGATGACACAATTGAGCACTGTGATGACTAACATGGAGAGAATGGAGCACTATGATGAGACAATGGAGCTCTGTTATGACATAATGGAACATTGTGATGACAAAATGGAGCTCTGTCATGACACAAACGAGCATTAGGATGACACAACTGAGCACTGTAATTACATAATTTAGCACTGTGATGACACAATCGAGCTCTGTGATGACAAAATGGATCACTATGATGAGACAATGGAGCTCTGTGAAGACATAATGGAACACTGTGATGACAAAATGGAGCTCTGTCATGACACAAAAGAGCACTGTGATGAGACAATGGAGCTCTGTGAAGAAACAATGGAACACTCTGATGACACAATGGAGCGCTGTGATGACACAACGGAACACTGTGATGAGACAATGGAGCACTATGATGTCAAAATGGAACACTGTAATGAGAGAATGGAGCACTATGATGAGACAATGGAGCTCTGTTATGACATAATGGAACACTGTGATGACAAAATGGAGCTCTGTCATAACAAAAAGGAGCACTGGGATGACACAACTGAGCAATGAGATGACAAAATGGAGCACTGTGATGACAGAATGGAGCTCTGTGTTGAAACAATTGAGCACTGTGATGACACAATGGAGCACTGTGAAGACACAATTAGCTCTGTGATAATAAAATGGAGCACTGTGATTACACAATGTAGCAATGTGATTACACAATGGAGCATTGTGAAGACACAATGGAGCTCTGTGATGAACAATGGAGCACTGTAATGACACAATGGAGCACTGTGATGAGAGAATGGAGCTCTGTGATGAAACAATGGAGCACTGTGATGAGACAATGGAGCTCTGTGATGACATAATGGAGCACTGTGATGAGAGAATGGAGCTCTGTGATGAAAATATGGAGCACTGTGTTGACACAATGAAGCTCTGTGATCACACAATGGAGCAATGTAATTACACAATGGAGCACTCTGATGACACAATGGAGCACTGTAATGAGAAAATGGAGCTCTGTGATTACATAATGGCGCACTGTGATTACACAATGGAGCACTGTGATGAGACAATGTAGCACTGTGATGACACAACGGTTCTCTGTGATGAGACAATGGAGCACTGTGATAACACAATTGATCACTGTGATGACAAAATGGAGCACTGTGATGACACAATGCAGCTCTGTGATGACAAAATGGAGCACTGTTATGAAACAATGGAGCTCTGCGATGACAAAATGGAGCACTGTTATGAAACAATGGAGCTCTGCGATGACACAATGTAGCTCTGTGATAAGACAATTGAGCACTGTGATGACACAACGGAGCTCTGTGACAACACAATGGAGCACTCTGATAACAAAATGGAGCACAGTGATTACACAATGGAGCACTGTGATGACACAATGGAGCACTGTGATGAGACAATGGAACTCTGTGATGACATAATGGCGCACTGTGATGAGACAATGGAGCACTGTGATGACACAATGGAACTCTGTGATGAGACAATGGAGCACTGTGATGACACAATGGAGCTCTGTGACGAACAATGGAGCTGTGTGATGACAAAATGGAGCACAGTGATGACACAATGGAGATCTGTGATGACACAATGAAGCTCTGTGATGACACAATGGAGAACTATTTTCAGGCAATGTAGCACTGTTATGATACAATGGAACTCTGTGATGAGACAATGGAGCATTTTGATGACACAACTGAGCACTGTGATGACAAAATGGAGCAGTGTGATGACACAATGGAGCTCTGTGATGACACAATGGAGCACTATGATTTCACAATGGAGCCCTGTGATGACAGAATGGAGCTCTGTGATGACACAATGGAGCACTGTGATTACACAATGGAGCACTGTGATGACACAATGGAGCACTGTGATGAGACAATGGAGCTCCGTGATGACATAATGGCGCACTGTGATTACACAATGGAGCACTGTGATGAGACAATGTATCACTGTGATGACACAATGGAACTCTGTGATGAGACAATGGAGCACTGTGATGACACAATGGAGCTCTGTGACAACACAATGGAGCACTCTGATGACAAAATGGAGCACAGTGATTACACAATGGAGCACTGTGATGACACAATGGAGCACTGTGATGAGACAATGGAGCTCTGTGATGACATAATGGCGCACTGTGATTACACAATGGAGCACTGTGATGACACAATGGAGCACTGTGATGACACAATGGAACTCTGTGATGAGACAATGGAGCACTGTGATGAAACAATGGAGCTCTGTGACGAACAATGGAGCTGTGTGATGACAAAATGGAGCACAGTGATGACACAATGGAGCTCTGTGATGACACAATGAATCTCTGTGATGACACAATGGAGAACTATTTTCAGACAATGTAGCACTGTGATGATACAATGGAACTCTGTGATGAGACAATGGAGCATTTTGATGACACAGCTGAGCACTGTGATGACAAAATGGAGCAGTGTGATGACACAATGGAGCTCTGTGATGACACAATGGAGCACTATGATTTCACAATGGAGCACTGTGATGACACAATGGAGCACGGTCATGACACAATGGAGCACTGTGATGACACAATGGAGCCCTGTGATGACATAATAGAGCATTGTGATGACACAATGGAGCTCTGTGATGACACAATGGAGCACAGTTATGAAACAGTGGAGCTCTGTGATGACATAATTGAGCACTGTGATGACACAATGGAGCTCTGTGATGACACAATGGAGCACTGTGATGACAAAATGGATCACTGCGATGACACAATGGAGCACTGTGATGACACAATTGAGCACTGTGATGACAAAATGGAGAGAGAATGGAGCACTATGATGAGACAATGGAGCTCTGTTATGACATAATGGAACATTGTGATGACAAAATGGAGCTCTGTCATGACACAAACGAGCATTAGGATGACACAACTGAGCACTGTAATTACATAATTTAGCACTGTGATGACACAATCGAGCTCTGTGATGACAAAATGGATCACTATGATGAGACAATGGAGCTCTGTGAAGACATAATGGAACACTGTGATGACAAAATGGAGCTCTGTCATGACACAAAAGAGCACTGTGATGAGACAATGGAGCTCTGTGAAGAAACAATGGAACACTCTGATGACACAATGGAGCGCTGTGATGACACAACGGAACACTGTGATGAGACAATGGAGCACTATGATGTCAAAATGGAACACTGTAATGAGAGAATGGAGCACTATGATGAGACAACGGAGCTCTGTTATGACATAATGGAACACTGTGATGACAAAATGGAGCTCTGTCATAACAAAAAGGAGCACTGGGATGACACAACTGAGCAATGAGATGACAAAATGGAGCACTGTGATGACAGAATGGAGCTCTGTGTTGAAACAATTGAGCACTGTGATGACACAATGGAGCACTGTGAAGACACAATTAGCTCTGTGATAATAAAATGGAGCACTGTGAATACACAATGTAGCAATGTGATTGACACAATGGAGCATTGTGAAGACACAATGGAGCTCTGTGATGAACAATGGAGCACTGTAATGACACAATGGAGCACTGTGATGAGAGAATGGAGCTCTGTGATGAAACAATGGAGCACTGTGATGAGACAATGGAGCTCTGTGATGACATAATGGAGCACTGTGATGAGAGAATGCAGCTCTGTGATGAAAATATGGAGCACTGTGTTGACACAATGAAGCTCTGTGATCACACAATGGAGCAATGTAATTACACAATGGAGCACTCTGATGACACAATGGAGCACTGTGATGAGAAAATGGAGCTCTGTGATTACATAATGGCGCACTGTGATTACACAATGGAGCACTGTGATGAGACAATGTAGCACTGTGATGACACAACGGTTCTCTGTGATGAGACAATGGAGCACTGTGATAACACAATTGATCACTGTGATGACAAAATGGAGCACTGTGATGACACAATGCAGCTCTGTGATGACAAAATGGAGCACTGTTATGAAACAATGGAGCTCTGCGATGACACAATGTAGCTCTGTGATAAGACAATTGAGCACTGTGATGACACAATGGAGCTCTGTGACAACACAATGGAGCACTCTGATAACAAAATGGAGCACAGTGATTACACAATGGAGCACTGTGATGACACAATGGAGCACTGTGATGAGACAATGGAACTCTGTGATGACATAATGGCGCACTGTGATTACAAAATGGAGCACTGTGATGACACAATGGAACTCTGTGATGAGACAATGGAGCACTGTGATGACACAATGGAGCTCTGTGACAACACAATGGAGCACTCTGATAACAAAATGGAGCACAGTGATTACACAATGGAGCACTGTGATGACACAATGGAGCACTGTGATGAGAAAATGGGGCACTGTGATGACACAATGGAACTCTGTGATGAGACAATGGAGCACTGTGATGACAAAATGGAGCTCTGTGACGAACAATGGAGCTGTGTGATGACAAAATGGAGCACAGTGATGACAAAATGGAGCTCTGTGATGACACAATGAAGCTCTGTGATGACACCATGGAGAACTATTTTCAGACAATGTAGCACTGTGATGATACAATGGAACTCTGTGATGAGACAATGGAGCATTTTGATGACACAACTGAGCACTGTGATGACAAAATGGAGCAGTGTGATGACACAATGGAGCTCTGTGATGACACAATGGAGCACTATGATTTCAAAATTGAGCACTGTGATGACACAATGGAGCACGGTCATGACACAATGGAGCACTGTGATGACGCAATGGAGCCCTGTGATGACATACTAGAGCATTGTGATGACACAATAGA
Source organism: Microtus agrestis (assembly GCA_902806775.1). Lineage (NCBI taxonomy): Eukaryota > Metazoa > Chordata > Mammalia > Rodentia > Cricetidae > Microtus > Microtus agrestis. Next base: position 66,114 of record CADCXT010005672.1, read on the forward strand.
GCTCTGTGATGACACAATGGAGCATAGTTATGAAACAGTGGAGCTCTGTGATGACATAATGGAGCACTGTGATGACACAATGGAGCTCTGTGATGACACAATGGAGCACTGTGATGACACAATGGATCACTGCGATGACACAATGGAGCACTGTGATGACACAATTGAGCACTGTGATGACACAATGGAGCACTGTGATGACACAATGGAGCACTGTGATGACACAATGGAGCACTATGATGAGACAATGGAGCTCTGTGAAGACATAATGGAACACTGTGATGACAAAATGGAGCTCTGTCATGACACAAAAGAGCACTGTGATGAGACAATGGAGCTCTGTGAAGAAACAATGGAACACTCTGATGACACAATGGAGCGCTGTGATGACACAACGGAACACTGTGATGAGACAATGGAGCACTATGATGTCAAAATGGAACACTGTAATGAGAGAATGGAGCACTATGATGAGACAATGGAGCTCTGTTATGACATAATGGAACACTGTGATGACAAAATGGAGCTCTGTCATGACACAAAGGAGCACTGGGATGACACAACTGAGCAATGAGATGACAAAATGGAGCACTGTGATGACAGAATGGAGCTCTGTGTTGAAACAATTGAGCACTGTGATGACACAATGGAGCACTGTGAAGACACAATTAGCTCTGTGATAATAAAATGGAGCACTGTGATTACACAATGTAGCAATGTGATTACACAATGGAGCACTGTGAAGACACAATGGAGCTCTGTGATGAACAATGGAGCACTGTGATGACACAATGGAGCACTGTGATGAGAGAATGGAGCTCTGTGATGAAACAATGGAGCACTGTGATGAGACAATGGAGCTCTGTGATGACATAATGGAGCACTGTGATGAGAGAATGGAGCTCTGTGATGAAAATATGGAGCACTGTGTTGACACAATGAAGCTCTGTGATCACACAATGGAGCAATATAATTACACAATGGAGCACTCTGATGACACAATGGAGCACTGTAATGAGAAAATGGAGCTCTGTGATTACATAATGGCGCACTGTGATTACACAATGGAGCACTGTGATGAGACAATGTAGCACTGTGATGACACAATGGATCTCTGTGATGAGACAATGGAGCACTGTGATGACACAATTGATCACTGTGATGACAAAATGGAGCACTGTGATGACACAATGCAGCTCTGTGATGACAAAATGGAGCACTGTTATGAAACAATGGAGCTCTGCGATGACACAATGTAGCTCTGTGATAAGACAATTGAGCACTGTGATGACACAATGGAGCTCTGTGACAACACAATGGAGCACTCTGATAACAAAATGGAGCACAGTGATTACACAATGGAGCACTGTGATGACACAATGGAGCACTGTGATGAGACAATGGAACTCTGTGATGACATAATGGCGCACTGTGATGAGACAATGGAGCACTGTGATGACACAATGGAACTCTGTGATGAGACAATGGAGCACTGTGATGACACAATGGAGCTCTGTGACGAACAATGGAGCTGTGTGATGACAAAATGGAGCACAGTGATGACACAATGGAGATCTGTGATGACACAATGAAGCTCTGTGATGACACAATGGAGAACTATTTTCAGGCAATGTAGCACTGTTATGATACAATGGAACTCTGTGATGAGACAATGGAGCATTTTGATGACACAACTGAGCACTGTGATGACAAAATGGAGCAGTGTGATGACACAATGGAGCTCTGTGATGACACAATGGAGCACTATGATTTCACAATGGAGCCCTGTGATGACAGAATGGAGCTCTGTAATGACACAATGGAGCACTGTGATTACACAATGGAGCACTCTGATGACAGAATGGAGCACTGTGATGACACAATGGAGCTCCGTGATGACATAATGGCGCACTGTGATTACACAATGGAGCACTGTGATGAGACAATGTATCACTGTGATGACACAATGGAACTCTGTGATGAGACAATGGAGCACTGTGATGACACAATGGAGCTCTGTGACAACACAATGGAGCACTCTGATAACAAAATGGAGCACAGTGATTACACAATGGAGCACTGTGATGACACAATGGAGCACTGTGATGAGACAATGGAACTCTGTGATGACATAATGGCGCACTGTGATTACACAATGGAGCACTGTGATGAGACAATGGAGCACTGTGATGACACAATGGAACTCTGTGATGAGACAATGGAGCACTGTGATGAAACAATGGAGCTCTGTGACGAACAATGGAGCTGTGTGATGACAAAATGGAGCACAGTGATGACACAATGGAGCTCTGTGATGACACAATGAAGCTCTGTGATGACACAATGGAGAACTATTTTCAGACAATGTAGCACTGTGATGATACAATGGAACTCTGTGATGAGACAATGGAGCATTTTGATGACACAACTGAGCACTGTGATGACAAAATGGAGCAGTGTGATGACACAATGGAGCTCTGTGATGACACAATGGAGCACTATGATGAGAAAATGGAGCTCTGTGATTACATAATGGCGCACTGTGATTACACAATGGAGCACTGTGATGAGACAATGGAGCACTGTGATGACACAATGGTTCTCTGTGATGACACAATGGAGCACTGTGATAACACAATTGATCACTGTGATGACAAAATGGAGCACTGTGATGACACAATGCAGCTCTGTGATGACAAAATGGAGCACTGTTATGAAACAATGGAGCTCTGCGATGACACAATGTAGCTCTGTGATAAGACAATTGAGCACTGTGATGACACAATGGAGCTCTGTGACAACACAATGGAGCACTCTGATAACAAAATGGAGCACAGTGATTACACAATGGAGCACTGTGATGACACAATGGAGCACTGTGATGAGACAATGGAACTCTGTGATGACATAATGGCGCACTGTGATTACAAAATGGAGCACTGTGATGACACAATGGAGCTCTGTGATGAGACAATGGAGCACTGTGATGACACAATGGAGCTCTGTGACAACACAATGGAGCACTCTGATAACAAAATGGAGCACAGTGATTACACAATGGAGCACTGTGATGACACAATGGAGCACTGTGATGAGAAAATGGGGCACTGTGATGACACAATGGAACTCTGTGATGAGACAATGGAGCACTGTGATGACAAAGTGGAGCTCTGTGACGAACAATGGAGCTGTGTGATGACAAAATGGAGCACAGTGATGACAAAATGGAGCTCTGTGATGACACAATGAAGCTCTGTGATGACACCATGGAGAACTATTTTCAGACAATGTAGCACTGTGATGATACAATGGAACTCTGTGATGAGACAATGGAGCATTTTGATGACACAACTGAGCACTGTGATGACAAAATGGAGCAGTGTGATGACACAATGGAGCTCTGTGATGACACAATGGAGCACTATGATTTCAAAATTGAGCACTGTGATGACACAATGGAGCACGGTCATGACACAATGGAGCACTGTGATGACGCAATGGAGCCCTGTGATGACATACTAGAGCATTGTGATGACACAATGGAGCTCTGTGATGACACAATGGAGCACAGTTGATGAAACAGTGGAGCTCTGTGATGACATAATTGAGCACTGTGATGACACAATGGAGCTCTGTGATGACACAATGGAGCACTGTGATGACACAATGGATCACTGCGATGACACAATGGAGCACTGTGATGACACAATTGAGCACTGTGATGACACAATGGAGCACTGTGATGACACAATGGAGCTCTGTGATGACACAATGGATCACTATGATGAGACAATGGAGCTCTGTGAAGACATAATGGAACACTGTGATGACAAAATGGAGCTCTGTCATGACACAAAAGAGCACTGTGATGAGACAATGGAGCTCTGTGAAGAAACAATGGAACACTCTGATGACACAATGGAGCGCTGTGATGACACAACGGAACACTGTGATGAGACAATGGAGCACTATGATGTCAAAATGGAACACTGTAATGAGAGAATGGAGCACTATGATGAGACAATGGAGCTCTGTTATGACATAATGGAACACTGTGATGACAAAATGGAGCTCTGTCATAACACAAAGGAGCACTGGGATGACACAACTGAGCAATGAGATGACAAAATGGAGCACTGTGATGACAGAATGGAGCTCTGTGTTGAAACAATTGAGCACTGTGATGACACAATGGAGCACTGTGAAGACACAATTAGCTCTGTGATAATAAAATGGAGCACTGTGATTACACAATGTAGCAATGTGATTACACAATGGAGCATTGTGAAGACACAATGGAGCTCTGTGATGAACAATGGAGCACTGTAATGACACAATGGAGCACTGTGATGAGAGAATGGAGCTCTGTGATGAAACAATGGAGCACTGTGATGAGACAATGGAGCTCTGTGATGACATAATGGAGCACTGTGATGAGAGAATGGAGCTCTGTGATGAAAATATGGAGCACTGTGTTGACACAATGAAGCTCTGTGATCACACAATGGAGCAATATAATTACACAATGGAGCACTCTGATGACACAATGGAGCACTGTAATGAGAAAATGGAGCTCTGTGATTACATAATGGCGCACTGTGATGACACAATGGAGCACTGTGATGAGACAATGTAGCACTGTGATGACACAATGGATCTCTGTGATGAGACAATGGAGCACTGTGATGACACAATTGATCACTGTGATGACAAAATGGAGCACTGTGATGACACAATGCAGCTCTGTGATGAAAAAATGGAGCACTGTTATGAAACAATGGAGCTCTGCGATGACACAATGTAGCTCTGTGATAAGACAATTGAGCACTGTGATGACACAACGGAGCTCTGTGACAACACAATGGAGCACTCTGATAACAAAATGGAGCACAGTGATTACACAATGGAGCACTGTGATGACACAATGGAGCACTGTGATGAGACAATGGAGCTCTGTGATGACATAATGGAGCACTGTGATGAGACAATGGAGCACTGTGATGACACAATGGAACTCTGTGATGAGACAATGGAGCACTGTGATGACACAATGGAGCTCTGTGACGAACAATGGAGCTGTGTGATGACAAAATGGAGCACAGTGATGACACAATGGAGATCTGTGATGACACAATGAAGCTCTGTGATGACACAATGGAGAACTATTTTCAGGCAATGTAGCACTGTTATGATACAATGGAACTCTGTGATGAGACAATGGAGCATTTTGATGACACAACTGAGCACTGTGATGACAAAATGGAGCAGTGTGATGACACAATGGAGCTCTGTGATGACACAATGGAGCACTATGATTTCACAATGGAGCCCTGTGATGACAGAATGGAGCTCTGTAATGACACAATGGAGCACTGTGATTACACAATGGAGCACTCTGATGACACAATGGAGCACCGTGATGAGACAATGGAGCTCCGTGATGACATAATGGAGCACTGTGATTACACAATGGAGCACTGTGATGAGACAATGTATCACTGTGATGACACAATGGAACTCTGTGATGAGACAATGGAGCACTGTGATGACACAATGGAGCTCTGTGACAACACAATGGAGCACTCTGATGACAAAATGGAGCACAGTGATGACACAATGGAGCACTGTGATGACACAATGGAGCACTGTGATGAGACAATGGAACTCTGTGTTGACATAATGGCGCACTGTGATTACACAATGGAGCACTGTGATGAGACAATGGGGCACTGTGATGACACAATGGAACTCTGTGATAGAGACAATGGAGCACTGTGATGAATCAATGGAGCTCTGTGACGAACAATGGAGCTGTGTGATGACAAAATGGAGCACA
>CADCXT010005673.1:0-60197 GCA_902806775.1 Microtus agrestis
TCTTCATGTCAATGATGATGCATAGAAACAGGATTTAAAGTGTGGGACAAATAGGAATTATGTTAATACATATATTTAAATTGCTCATATATGATTGCCATGCCCATATTTGGATAGTAATAATCAAACCAGACTGATTCTCCAGTCTCTGTACAGTACAGAGAAGCATGACTCTCCTTTGGCTCCTTCATTACTGTCTTTATACCTTTAACAATGAGTTCCTTTCCATCAACGAGGTTCTAGATTTCTCACAGACACGTTTCCTATTTGTTTCAGTAGCTATATGCTTGATCCCTTGCCACTTTAGAAGTATATCTGTCTTTTTCTTGTGTTTCTTTCCTTAGTTCATCAAATATTATGTAAAAATGGGACTGGAAGATAAGTTAGCGGGTGAAATCACTTGCTGCCAATCTGACAAGATGCCTTTGATATTCTAGAACTAAAGGCATGAAGAAAATAGACTCCTATAATTGTCCTCTGACCTCCATAGTTGCATAACACACACACACGAGTTTTAGAAGTAATACATTTAAAAGTTTTACTTAATTAAAACTATTTCTTATTTTTAACCCATACTTATTTTAAATAGGCAATTTTTTTGAATTTTTTATTGAAAGAAAGAAAAAAAAAAAAATAAGAAAAAAAAAGGAATTCCCACCTCCTCCCAGCCTCCCATTTCCCTCCCTCTCCTCCCACTTTTCTCCTCTTCCCCCCACTCCTCTCCTTCTCCCTCTCCAGTCCGAAGAGCAGTCAGCGTTCCCTGCCATGTGGAAAGTCTCAGGTCCTTGCCCCTCAGTCCTGGTCTAGGAAGGTAAACATCCAAACTGGCTAGGCTCAAAATAGGCAATTTTTATATTTATTTTCTTTTTAATTATTATTTTAAAATTGTGGCATATAATATACTTTTATCACATTTCTTCTTCCTTTATCTCCTGCAGGACCATCCTTGACTCCCTAACCAATAAATTTTGTGTTCTTTCTCTCTTTTTTAAAAAAAATCAAACACAAGATTAAAACAAATCAACAATCAGAAAACAATAAAACAAACCACTAAAACAAAGCAAGACAAAAAGTACAGACAAATCCTCTATACACACACACACACACACACACACACACAGACAAACAAAAATTTAGCAGGCATTTTTCTTTTGATGAAGTACTCCTGGTCATGGATCCTGCCGTGGAGTGTGGTTGATATAGCCAGTGACACTCTATTGGAGAAAATCATTTCAGTGACCTCTTTTTTTTTTAGTCCCTCTGTAAGAGAATTTTTCATCACCTGACGTATTTTAACATTAATTTATTTTATTGGCCTGTAACTTAGTTCACATCTTTTTCACTGATTCTTTGTTTTATATAGTATTTCTGTCAATAGAAAACCTCATAGAATAAAGCAAGTAGTGGACCAAAGGGGAGAGGGAAAGAACAGGAGGGAGAGAAAGAGAGAGGTGGAGAGTGAGAGAAAAAGGGAAAGGGAGAGGGAGACAGAAAAAGGAGGGAGGGAGATAGAGAGAGAGAGAGAGAGAGAGAGAGAGAGAGAGAGAGAGAGAGAGAGAGAGAGAGAGAGAGAGAGAGAGAGAGAGAGAGAGAGAGAGAATGGAGCAAGCAATGGAGCCACAGAAGCCTGGAAGACAAACTGTTTAGAGGGCAAAGCCTGAGAAGGGACCCAAGCCCCTTGGAGGAGCACAGAAAATCATGAGTGAATCTAGATATTGAACACTGAGTGATTTAAACTGTTGTAATTTGCTTTTGCTTTGATAGGATGGAAGCTGCACACTGGTTCTTTCATCTTGAAATAAGGAAGTATTTAAGTTATTTTCTGCTTTAGAAAAGACCACAGTTGAGAAACTGAATTCTAAAGTGTTTAAATTTGTAAAGACTGTGGGACATTTTCAAGTTTGTAAAATGCTTTATATTGTGATATTGAAATTAATCTGTTATCTTGAGGATGAACAAGAAATCAAAGGTTGTTGCTTAACAGTGTTATATTTCTGTCATGTTGACAAGAAGCAATTGTGATGGGGAGTTTTAAATCAACTTGCTGTAAGTTAAAATCTTCTGAGAGGAGGGAACCTCTTCATAAAATGAGGCTGTAGGCAAGTCTTTTGGGGATTTTATTAATTAATTAATGATTAATGTGGGAGGGACCAGACCATTTGTGGGTGGTGCCACCCCTTTAGTTGGTGGTCCTGGGTTCTATAAGAAAGCAGGCAGAGCAAGCCATGGAGAGCAAACAATTAAGAAGCACCCATTTATGGTCTTTGCATCAGTTCTTGCCTCCAGATTTCCACCCTGTTTGGGTTCCTGTCTTTACTTCCGTGATGATGAACACTAATTTGGAAGTGTAAGCTAAACAAACCTTTTCCTCCTGAAGTTGTTTTTGGCATGGAATTTCATCAAAGCAATAGAAACCCTAATTAAGACATTTTCTTTTGCATTTTCTCAAAATTGCATGCTTATGTATCTGTGTATGTGCACTCATGAGTACAGGTGCACTAGAAGGCCAGAAGTGTTGAATTACTCTAAAGCTGGAGTTACAGACATCTATGGGCTGCCCAATATGGATGGAACTCCAGCTTGGATCCCCTGGAAGAACAGTACGAGCTCATATCTTCTGAGCCATCTCTTTTTTTTAAATTAATTTATTTATTTATTTTATTTTTCTCCATTAACAGCTTCAACTGGGTGTGGGGCAACAGAACCAATCCCAGTACAACCATGGGTGTGGGGTTCCCCATAGTCTCCCCAGGGCGATGGTTCCTGCAATGATCTCTAGGGGGAAACAGCTCCCAACAGATCCCCTCCCCCCTCCCATACAAAGGCAGGCAGCTATCAAGTGGAGAGCACCAGTCAGAGTCAACCATGGTGTCAGAGCAAAGGAGAAGGGACTGAGACAAGGAGAGACCCTCCTCTCGAGTGGTGAAGTAATCCCTCTCTCCTGGGAACAGAGGGGTGCCCGATGACTACTAGGTCGAGTGGGGACCAGGCCTTTTTTTTTTTTTCCCCTTACCCTTCCTAGGAGTTAGTGTGGATCCTCGCCTGAAGAGCACACCATACAGAGGTTGTAGAAACCGGCTCAACATGGCATGGTTCAGGTATGAGGGAGCTCTCCACATGGCCTAAGACAGGGTGCCCTGTGATCTGCTTACTTTAATCCTGCTAGATGCCTTTTACTTGAGGAGCTCCAAGGACGGGCGACTTATGGCAGGATAATCCCCCAACCTAAGGCAGGGCCCTGAGCCATCTCTTGAGCCCCGGATCCTTACTTTTAAGCCCTCTGTGCTGGTTGCAACAGACCATCCCAAATTGATGTCTCAGTATTTTCAGCTTTTCCATATCTTCAGTTATGATAAGATTTACTTTCTGGTAGTAATTAAAGCCAGTTAACCTCTAACTAAGAATATTCCTTTTTTCACACTATCTTGCACTAGGCTAATTTTGCTCATAGTCAAACCTCTGGTGGAGTATGAGTTTTTGATAAGACTGCAAGGAGATTATTTTATTACCTTTTCAGTTTTATGTGTAAATAATTTGCAACTTAGGCATTTTATGAGTTTCTCGGGTATTAATTTTGTATAATTTTGCATTAGTTTTAGTGGAGGTGCAGAACGATGTGAATTTACAGACTCCCATTTCCTCTGGCTATGCTTTCACAGAAGCTTGGGTAGAATTTCACCTCTGTATCTTATAGATTTATAAATATTACATTTAAAATGATTTCTGTTCAACAAACCTATGAGAAACTGTGGCTAAAGAAATGACTAAGTGGGTAAGAGCACTCGATGCTCTTGCATAGGACCTGGGTTCAGTTTCCACCCTAATTATTTTTCTATTGCTTTAACAAACAGCATGATCAAGACAAGGTAGAAAGGAAAGCATTTAATTTGGGGCTCATGGTAACTAATGTCCATGACAATCACAGTCATGTAAAGATCATAGCAGCAGGCAGACAGGCATGGTACTGGAGCAGTAACTGAGAGTTTTTTTTTATTTTTCCATTAACAGCTTTAATTGGGTGTGGGGCAATAGAACTATTCTTAACACAATTATGGGTGTGGGATTCCCTGCAGACTCCCCAGGGTGATGGTTCCTGTAATGATTTTTAGGGGGAAACGGCTCCCAACAGATCCCCCTTCTCTTATATAAAGCCAGGTAGTTATTACGTGGAGAGCACCAGTCAGAGTCAACCATGGTGTCAGATCTAAAGGAGAAGGAACTGAGATAAGTAGAGACCCTCCTCTCGAGTGGTGAAGCAATTTACCTCTCCTGGGAACAGAGGGGTGCCTGATGATTCTTAGGTCGAGTGGGGACCAGGCCTTTTTACTTTCCTTCTTACCAGTCCTAAGGTTCCCAGGGCCCTGTCTTAGGTAGGGGGATTATCCTGCCATAAGTTGCCCGTCCTTGAATCTCCTCAAATAAAAGGCATCTAGCAGGATTAAAGTAAACAGATCACAGGGCACCCTGTCTTAGGCCATGTGGAGAGCACCCTCATACCTGTACCATGCCATGTTGAGCCGGTTTCTACAACCTCTGTATGGTGTGCTATTCAGGCGAGGATTCACACTAACTCCCGTCATTGGGCCCCTGCGTCTATCATTAATGAAAAGACTGTGAGGAGCTCCTCAAACAAAAGATATAATGATATAATTTTAGCACCAATAACTCCATCTCCAGACAAGAAGAAAGGGCTTTTTCCCAACCCAGTATTCACCTTTTAGTCTGGCCTATGGTATGTCCTGCTTCCTAAGTGCCTACTCCACATGAAGTTACGTGTGCTGCCTGCCAAAAATTAGGGCATTGTAAAAGGGATCAAAATCTAAAATTTTTAACATATGCATTAAACCCAAATACTTTACAGCATGTGTCAAACTTTTCCCAACATCTATAAGCAGTTACAGATATCATTAGATCAATTTCAGTAGGAGTACAATGACATACATTGTTGTTATCAAATACCACCAGTTCCAGTCTCTGAGCAACAGTGACAGGAACCTCCCAATTTTCCCCCTTCTTAAGTGAAGAGAGGTTAATATTTTAATTAAAATGAGTTCTGTGTCCCAAAGTTTAAAGCAGTCTGATGTTTAGTCTGCATCTCAGCTCCAAAGCAGACCAGAGTTCAAGCTGCAGAAGCAGTTTAGCATTTGTGCTCCAGAACAGGTAGGGGAACCTGGGTGAGGCGAGCTGGATTCAGCTACATGAAGCACATCCTGGCCCTTATGTCAGCCGGGTCTCCCTGGACTCTGGAGGCAGGATGACACCCTGCAGAGTGGTGTAGCTGGTTTTGTCAGCAGGCACTCCTTTCCTTGGGGGCAGGGAAGACCGGACCAAGGACCTCTCCTCAATCACCTCTGAAAGTCTGGAACTCCTCTGTGTCCGCAGCCTCGACATCACATCCAGATTTTATTTTCTTTCTGTGTAAAAAGCACAAACACATCCTGTATATTTGGGGTCGAGGTTGTGTAACTGAGAGTTTTATAGACAGATCCACCAACACTAGGGGTCAGGGTGACTGAGAAATGGAGTGTCCCTCTTATATCTCAAAGTGAACCACTGGGGTCATACCTCTTCTAACAAGACTACACGTTTAATGATTCCCAATAGTTTCCATCAACTAGGGCCACACACTCAAGCAACAAACATGTGAGCCTGTGAGAGCCACAGTTTTCAAACGCGGAATCTCACAACCACCCATAGTTACAGTTTCCATAATTTCATCTTGTCTCCAAGGCTACTGCATACATATGGTACACACATGTAATCTCAGGCACACACACATATAAACAAAATAGTTGATTTTCAAATAAAGAAAGTGTGAAAGATATTTATGTGCTTGCATTTTGAAGAAAATGCATTATTATTTATAAACATAGACAAGTACATTAGAGTGCAAATAAAACTAAAGTAAAGAGAATGATAAGTAACACACAGGGATTATATAGTGGACTTTCTCTGATCACTAAATTCTGTGGTTATTTATTTTTAACCCAGAAGTGAACACAACTGGATTTTCTGCTTCATTTTAATCTTTATGTTGGGCTAGTTGGTAGCTGAACAGGGAGTGACTATAAACCCAAGTAGACTATATTTTGTACATACAGTTGTTACCAGCATTTCAAGCCAACTCCCCAGCTAAACAAAACTAGATACACATTATACAGGATTGTTTATTGGCTTTTAAATAACGCATTCAATACATGAGAGGAATAACGACTTGTACCTTTCCAAAATTGTACTAGTTCTCATACATTACTCATGTTATGTTCCTATACCACAATTGTACATTTATGATTAGAATTATTCCTCAGCAAACTTTGCATTATCCCAGAATTAGGCTAATGCTGAAGATAGTCATGCAAATTTCAAGTCATATTTGGGTCTATAACTTTCTTCTTTTTATTCTGTCATCATTTCTAATTATCACATTTTCAAGTGAGTAAAATGGGAGATCTACTGTTTTGTCTCATTATGTTTATGTCTATTATAGTGAGTCGGTGTCTGCAGGTGCTCATGGGGGGCATAGGGAGGACATCAGATCCCCTTGGAGTTGGAGTTAGAGGTTGCTTTGAGTTACCCAATATGGATGCTAGGGACCAAATATAGGTCCTCTGGAAGATCAGTAAATATCCTAGTCTAGTATAAAATTTAATGCATTTATCAATTGAAGTGTATAATCATATCCAGGTGATGGTGGCACATGCCTTTTATCCCAGCCCTCAGGAGGTAGAGGCAGTCAGATTTCTGTGAGTTCAAGGCTAGCCTGGTCTACAGAGTGAGTTCCAGGACAGCCAGTACTGTTTCACAGAGAAATACTGTCTATAAACAACAACAACAAAAAAGCACACCAAATGCATGTAATCATAGACAGTAATAAGTAGTCACGTGGAATCCTATAAATCAAAAAACAATACATAAAACAATGAGAATACTGGTAATAACTACTTTTAAGGGTAAATACTTAGTTGGCTTCTTTATTTTTATTTTATCATGATTACTACTTTTATCTTTTTGATGGTGCTGGTGATTGAACCCTGGGCCTTTATACATGCAGGAAAGCATAAAGGCAATAGAATTACACCTTTATTCCCATCTTTCTATTTAGAATAATTAAAAACAGCTAGCCACATACAAGGCTGGTCTTCCAACAATATGACAAAAATTCCTTTTGCTTTAGCTTGGAAGTGAAATATTTCCTCAAGCTCCAGATGTAAGCAGCCTAGGATTACTAAGTTGTAGTGCTATTAGGAGGAACTGATGTTTTCATAGATGACATTTCATAGGTGGCTTTAGGTCCTTAGGTCCATCAGAGGGCATTGTGGGGACCTAGGTTATAAATTCACAAAATCTGTCAATCTCTACCTGCCTGTAGGAAGTGGACTCTGTGCTTCAGTCAGAATTATGTATTACTCTCTGGTGTAATAAATATTTAAAATATTTTAAATCACATTTTAAACTAGATATTACATGAAGTCATTGTGTTATACATTTTAAATCTCAATATCTTATTTTATATATGTATTACCAAAGGCTTATTTTTATGTTAAATTCTTGGAATAAAATTCTCATCTCTTTTGCCAATGCATTACCACTTTATATATAATAAAACTGAAGAAACAGTTTTCATATAAGTTATCTGATATTACACAGAAGATAAAGGTATCAACACATTCCATCAGGGACAAGAATTTTTCACAGAAAGTTTTGGTTTTTCTTTAGAGAATTTTGGCAACTTCATGATTATATGAACAAAAAATTTATATAAGCAAAATTTGTTCAGAAAATTTACTAAAGTGGCTATGTATAAACCTTAATAAAGCAATGTTTCAGAACAACAAAATTATTTTAATTTTAAAGTACTTTATTTATGTATGTGTGTGGTGTGTCTGCCTCTACGTGTGAATGAATGTGTCTGTGTACTTACAGAGGCCAGAAGTGGATGTCAGATATCCTTTAGCTGGAGTTACAGCTGGTTTTGAACAGTTAGATGCTTATGGTAGCAACTGAACTTTGAAATGCTAAGCCATCTGTCCAACCCCTTGAGTTATATTTAAGTTTATATTTTTAGTATCTGCTAGTTGAGTTTTAAAATTCAGGTTTTGGAGACTAAAATCATACATGCTGGTAAGTCCATTCAGAAATCAGACCTACTTCATTATCTGGAAGTTTTTATTCAGATCATTCTCCCATCTGGACTGGATGTCTACTGCTGTTAAAGCTTTAATGAAAACTACTGAACTCTGGAACAAACCGTTAGGCAGCAAGCCCTTTGTACATATTTGAACTTCTAAATGTTTATATTTCAAAACTGTTGGACTGTATGATGCCCTGCTATTGTAGCAGAGAACCACAAATAGAATTTCAACACATATGACGAGTTTCACAAGATGTAAGAAAATATACTTTACCAGATGTCATGTAGTAATGCGTTACTGTGCTAGATGTCTGTGATTGGGGAATGTTATGTGGAAATATCTTCACATTGATGGTTAGATCCATCTAGATAAGGAAAGGAACACTTTAAACAAATCTTTCCACCCCAAAGCTTAGACACAGGTTAATAATGTGTGCTCAGGGAAAGTGAAAAGGATGGATAAACAAATTAGAAAGAATCACACAGAATTGGGAATAGTAAGCAAGGGTTCGAAGCATGTTGGCCTACTGCCTTGCACAGCTGCTTTCCTTTATTCCAGCATGTTTTCCCCTTTAGGAAATAAAATTGTCAAGGGTGTGGAGAGCCTCCAATGTTTATACAAATGTTGCCTCCGGGGATTTTTCACTGATAGTTCAGGGCACTTATTGCTAATCCTGACTTCTGAGGGTCTATCTCAGACTGACAGAAAAAAAATCTCAAATGAGAAAGTCTAAATAGGTGCAAATTTACAGATAATTTCTATGCATATGGAGTTTAGTAAGCATTGGGATGGAAACCATGTTGAACCCTCCAAAATAAGAATTAATTGGGCTTTATTCTTGGTATAGGCTAAGTTAAAAAAAAATCCTAACAACTAAATGCACATTTTAAAAAACAGTTATGACACAAAGTTCAACCAATATCTATAGTGTTCCATATTAATATATGCATAACATTTTCCTTCCCTGAGCCTTTTCAGACCACACCTAAAAATAATGTTTAATGAGACAGGTGAGGATAGAGGAAAAACGAGAAATAAAACAATAAATATTTTAAAGTTTTAGAGTTACAAGAACAAATTATATAATCAGCATAGAGATGCAGAAAATGTAATTTACTCTTAGCCTGGAATAGAATATATGAAAGAATTCATGTTTTTATGACATATCCAAATACAATCTAGCATATGAATTTAGCTCATGTATCCTTATCAACTCTAACTTTGCCACACGATTCCCAATCACTCCTCTTGAAAATCAGCTGCAAATGTGGCATAGAACTCCTTGCATCTCACTACTGAAGCAAATGCTAGCAAGAAGAAAAACACCTGATTTTTTGGAGTTGATCTTGTATCCGGCCACATTACTAAAGGCGTTTATCAGCTGTAGGAGTTCTTTGGTGGAGTTTTTGGGGTCGCTTATGTACACTATCATATCATCTGCAAATAACGAAAGTTTAACTTCTTCCTTGCCAATTCGAATCCCCTTGATCCCCTTGTGTTGTCTTATTGCTATCGCTAACACTTCAAGCACTATATTGAAGAGGTATGGAGAGAGTGGACAGCCTTGTCTTGTTCCAGATTTCAGTGGGATGGCTTTGAGTTTCTCTCCATTTAATTTGATGTTAGCTGTCGGCTTGGTGTAAATAGCTTTTATTATATTTAGGTACGTCCCTTGTATCCCTAATCTCTCCAAAACTTTTATCATAAAGGGATGCTGAATTTTGTCAAATGCTTTTTCCGCATCTAATGAAATGATCATATGGTTTTTTTCTTTCAGTTTATTTATATGATGGATTACATTGATAGATTTTCGTATGTTGAACCAGCCCTGCATCTCTGGGATGAAGCCTACTTGGTCATAATGAATAATATTTCTAATGTGTTCTTGGATTCGGTTTGCCAGTATTTTGTTGAGGATTTTTGCGTCGATGTTCATGAGCGAGATTGGCCTGTAATTCTCTTCCTTGGTTGAGTCATTGTGTGGTTTTGGTATCAGAGTAACTGTAGCTTCATAAAAGGAATTTGGCAACGACTCTTCTGTTTCTATATTGTGAAATACATTAAGGAGTATAGGTATTAGGTCTTCTTGGAAGTTCTGGTAGAATTCCGCATTGAAACCATCTGGACCTGGGCTTTTTTGGTAGGGAGGTTTTTGATAACAGTTTCTAATTCTTCGTGACTAACAGGTCTATTTAGATCGTTCACCTGGTCTTGGTTTAGCTTTGGTATATGGTATTTATCTAAAAAAGTGTCCATTTCTTCCACATTTTCCAGTTTTGTGGCATACAGGCTTTTGTAGTACGATCTCAATATTCTCTGAATTTCCTCTGTGTCTGTTGTTATGTCACCCTTTTCATTTCTGATCTTATTAATTTGCATATTCTCTCTCTGCCGTTTTATTAGTTTGGATAGGGGTTTATCAATCTTGTTGATTTTCTCCAGGAACCAGCTTTTTGTTTCATTGATTCTTTGGATAGATTTCTGTGTTTCTATTTTATTGATTTCTGCCCTCAGTTTGATTATTTCCAGTCTTCTACTCCTCTTAGGAGAGTCTGCTTCTTTTTTTTTCTAGAGCTTTCAGGTGGGTTGTTAAGTCTCCAATGTGTGCTTTCTCTGTTTTCTTTAAGTGGGCACTTAGTGCTATGAACTTTCCTCTCAGGACTGCTTTCATAGTGTCCCATAAGTTTGAGTAGGTTGTTTCTTTATTTTCATTGAATTCAAGGAAGACTTTAATCTCTTTCTTTATTTCTTCCTTGATCCATGTGTGGTTCAGTAGTTGACTGTTCAGTTTCCATGAGTTTGTAGGCTTTCTGGGTGTAGCTTTGTTGTTGAATTCTAACTTTAGTCCATGGTGATCTGATAAGACGCAGGAGGTTATGCATAATTTTTGTACCTGTGGAAGTTTGCTTTGTTACCGAGTATGTGGTCAATTTTCGAGAAGGTTCCATGAGCTGCAGAGAAGAAGGTATATTCTTTTCTTTTTGGGTGGAATGTTCTATAGATGTCTGTTAAGTCCATTTGATTCATTACCTCCATTAATTCTCTTATTTCTCTGTTAGGTTTCAGTCTGATTGACCTGTCCATTGGTGAGAGAGGAGTGTTGAAGTCTCCTACTATTAGTGTGTGCGGTTTGACGGCAGCCTTGAGTTTTAGTAATGTTTCTTTTACGTACGTGTGTGCTTTTACATTAGCGGCATAGATATTCAGGATTGAGACTTCCTCCTGATGAATTGTTCCTGTTATGAGTATATAATGTCCCTCTCCATCTCTACTGATTGATTTAAGTTTGAAATCAACTTTGTTAGAAATTAGTATGGCCACCCCTGCTTGTTTCTTAGGTCCATTCGCTTGATAAGCCTTTTCCCAGCCCTTTACTCTGAGTAGTTGCCTGTCTTTGTGTTTGAGGTGTGTTTCTTGTAGACAGCAGAGTGTTGGATCCTGTTTCCGTATCCAATCTCTTAGCCTGTGCCTTTTTATAGATGAGTTGAGTCCATTGACATTAAGTGATAGTAATGTCCAGTGGTTGTTCCTTCCGGTCATTTTTCTAGAAGTAGAGTTTGTGTGTTTCCCTTCTTTGAGATGTGTTGGTGAAGGGACTCTAGATATCTGAGTTATTGTGGGCCTTGGTGGACTCCTTGGTTTGTGATTTTCCTTCTATTACTTTCTGTAAGGCAGGATTTGTGGCTACATACTGTTTAAATTTGTTTTTATCTTGAAAAATTTTGTTTTCTCCATTTATATTGAATGAAAGTTTGGCTGGGTATAGTAGTCTGGGCTTGTATCCATGGTCTCTTAGTTTCTGCAGTACATCTATCCAGGACCTTCTGGCTTTCATGGTTTCCAAAGAGAAGTCAGGTGTAAGTCTGATGGGTTTGCCTTTATAAGTAACTTGGCCTTTTTCCTTTGCAGCTCTTAATATTCTTTCTTTATTCTGTATGCTTTGTGTTTTGATTATTATATGGCGAGGGGATGTTCTTTTTTGATCCAGCCTATTTGGTGTTCTGTATGCTTCTTGAATCTTCATAGGTATATCTTTCTTTAGGTTGGGAAAGTTTTCTTCTATAATTTTATTAAATATATTTTCTGGACCGTTGAGCTGCACTTCTTCTCCTTCTTCAACTCCAATTATTCTTAGGTTTGGTCTTTTTATTGTGTCCCAGATTTCCTGAATGTTTTATGATGAGAGCTTGTTGGATTTGCTGTTTTCTTTGATCAGTGCGTTTATTTTCTCTATGGTATCTTCAGCGTCTGAGATTCTTTCTTCACTCTCTTGTATTCTGTTAATTATACTCATTTCTGTAGTTTCTATTCGTTTACCTAGATTCTCTATGTCCAGACGGCCCTCTGTTTGTGTTTTCTTCCTTGTCTCCATTTCAGTTTTCAGGTCTTGAACTGTTTCCATTATCTGTTTGATTGTTTTTCCTTGGTTTCCTAGGGTATCATTCACTGATTTATTCAATTCTTCAAACTTTCTGTTATACTTCTCATCTATTTCTATGAGGGTATCATTCACTGATTTATTAAATTCTTCAAACTTTCTGTTATACTTCTCATCCATTTCCATGAGGGCGTTTTTTACATGCTGTTTATGGATTTCAATCACTTTCAAAGATTCTATTTTTTCTCCTTCTTCTTGATTAAGGTGCTCATGTCCTCCTGATGTGGTGTCCCTGGGTTCAGGTGGTTTCATGTTGTTTTTCAGATTGTTGGGTGAATTCCTGCATTGGCGCCTGCCCATCTCTTCCTCCGAATGCTCCCCTAAGGATCTTCTTTTACAGGATCAGGTCTCCTTGCCCACTGATGTTACTTCCCAGTGATGGGACTCTCCCGTGATGGCTCTCTAGGTGCCCCAGTGATGGATCTCCTGGAGCCAAGATCAGCTCTCCTTGCTGGTTGGGAAGCTTGTAAACAATGCGCCTACCTGCGTGGTGCAGGCAGGCTACTGAGGATAAAGGAATTCGCGCCCGCCCAGCTGCCCTCCGGATACTGCCCCAGCGTCCAGACAGTCTGAGCTGGGTGATGTTATTAGCCCAGAGATGGCAGGGAGAGAGAAGTGAGGGAGGGTTCTGGGTACACGCTGGGTTAGGTATGAAGAGAGAGGCGGTATGCAGGAATATAGGGCCTGCAGGAAATAGTTCCTTGACCCGGGCTGCGGCCACTGGTCAGAGACTCACTCACCCCGAGAAGGTTCTTCTGGTCGAGGGTTTTTTTTTTAAAGGATCAAGAAAATCAAAAGAACTTTTGCACTGCCTCGTGAAAAATGCAGCCTGTTATAGGACCTGAGTATCTCCAGTAAGTCTCAAATTGAAACATTACTAAAGCAAAGGCACAGACCAGCCAAGAGTGAATCACTTGAGCCTGACAGCCTTTTTTTTTAATGTGTTTCATTGATGGATGCATTCAAACAGAGGCTGTTAGAACACTAGAAAGTGAAGGTTATCGTTTCAGAACACATTCTGCACCAAGTAGTTGCAATGAAAGAAAGCATTTATGAAAGCTACTTTATTTTTTTATTTATTTTTTATTCATTTATTAAAGATTTCTGTCTCTTCCCCACCTCTGCCTCCCATTTCCCTCCCCCTCCCCCAAACAAGACCCCCTCCTTCAACAGCCCAAAGAGCAATCAGGGTTCCCTGCCCTGTGGGGAGTCCAAGGACCTCCCACCTCCATCCAGGTCTAGTAAGGTGAACATCCAAACTGCCTAGGCTCCCCCAAAGCTAGAACGTGCAGTAGGATCAAAAACCCATTGCCATTGTTCTTAAGTTCTCAGTAGTCCTCATTGTCCACTATGTTCAGTGAGTCCGGTTTTATCCCATGCTTTTTCAGACCCAGGCCAGCTGGCCTTGGTGAGTTCCCGATAGAACATCCCCATTGTCTCAGTGTGTGGGTGCACCCCTCGTGGTCCTGAGTTCCTTGAACGTGCTCTCTCTCCTTCTGCTCCTGATTTGGACCTTGAGATTTCAGTCCGGTGCTCCAATGTGGGTCTCTGTCTCTGTCTCCTTTCATCGCCTGATAAAGGTTAATATTCAGGAGGATGACTATATGTTTTTCTTTGGGTTCTCCTTCTTATTTAGTTTCTCTAAGATCACGAATTATAGGCTCAATGCCCTTTATTTATGGCTAGAAACCAAATATGAGGGAGTACATCCCATGTTCCTCTTTTTGGGTCTGGCTTACCTCACTCAGTATAGTGTTTTCTATTTCCATCCATTTGCCTGCAAACTTCAAGAAGTCCTTGTTTTTTACTGCTGAGTAGTACTCTAAAATGTATATATTCCATACTCTAAAATGTATATATCCCAACTGTGTGACCCATTATCCATGAGTACGTGAACAAAAGTGTCTGAGGATAAAGTATAAAGTGACTACACAAGTAAAACCTTTTCACACCTTCATCCAATTCTCCCCCTGAATTTAAATTCTGAGAATATGGTTCTCAGAAGACAATTATTTCTCACAGGTAGAATACCCCTTAGGGAATAAGACACACTTTTCAAAATCAATAGCTCTAATAGACTATTTATTCAGTGGGATTGAGGCTGTTCCCTCAGTCTTCTTTTCTAAAGTGAACAGAAGTACAGTCACATATGCACAACTACATAGACTCTGTTTATCTGTGTATGTGCTGAAATGTTTTCTTTGTTGTTCTACAGTCAGAAAACACTGCCTGTGGGAGATACTGTGGTCATGAGGTTGAAGAGGATTTTTGTCATCATAAAATGAAACCTCATCAAAATCTCTCACACTCTATTCCATGTGAACATGGCACAAAAAGATGAACAGATATAAACCAGAAAGTGACCAACTGTCTTCATCTTGTACTTACCAGACCCTCAAATTGTGAGAAATATGTAATAATTATATGAGTAAATCATTATGTTGTTTTTATCAGAATATTTTATTATCAAAACTGAAAAAGAAGCTAAGACAGAAATCTTACCCACCCAAGGCTGCTGTGAATAGTGTTATCATAAACTTCTAAGAAGTTCTTACTGTTATTTCACACTTCTCAAGCATGCTTTATCAAAGGCTCATATATGTTTGTATATGTATGAGAGAACAAATTTAAAACATGAGATTCAAAGCATATTTATAAAGGGAAAAAACAAAATCAATCCTGTAACTCATTTTTACAGTGCTTGACTACAACACACAAGGCTCTGGATTTAATCCACAATATCACAAATAAAAGGTAAATTATTATAATCCCTATGATATGACAGAACTTCCAAAAATGGGGTGGATAAAAAAAGAAATGGTACTGAAACGGAGTACAGGCCTACTACCTTTCATATGACATGTGATACAGAAGAGAGCCAGTGTTAGCTGAGCAGGCCTACTACCTTTCATATGACACGTGATACAGAAGAGAGCCAGTGTTAGCTGAGCAGGCCTACTACCTTTCATATGACACGTGATACAGAAGAGAGCCAGTGTCAGCTGAAAATTCAAAACTCAAGAATGGCCACTAAAGTTGCAAATATAACAGCCAACAATGTAAAGTTACGCATTTGCCAAATGCAAGTGGTGTGAGGCATGGGGGGCAGCTCTCCTGTGCCAGGGTCATTGGGGGTCAGCTATGGTAGGCTGGCCAGGGGAAGGATTATCTCTCCAGTAAGGAGGACACAGCTCTCTCTTGGCCAACAAACGGTGGGGCCAACTCAGAAGGGTCCTTGTAATTCAACACAGGTTTGAACACATGGGCCCCTGAGATAACACAGGAAATTGACACCAATACAGACTGCAGCTGCACCAGGACCACAAACCTGACATAACCATCAGCAGTAGCTTGGGCCCGAATGTCGTAGGAGAGCCTCTCCATCAAACTTGGAAATGAGACCCCACCCCTCTTCACAGTTATGGAAGAGCTGGCACTGCCCTTCACCTGAGAGCTGTGGTCTCAGGGGCCCTGACTGATCAATACAGCTACCACCCAAAACACAGTCTAGGGCTTTGAGTTGGTCCTCCCCAACATCTACTCTGCCCCTTGCTGGAGCAGGTGAAGGGACTGTTTCTGCACGTCCGTAGCCGCAGGATCTCAATGACTGGTGTTAAGGGCAGGATATCCAGGAGTGGTATTGGCGACCGTCCAGTACTGACAGTGTATCAGAAGCCAAAGGCCTTGAACCTGACCCGCATCTCTTGAAAGCAAAGCACTTTGATGATAAAGGGTATAGTGTATCACATGCAGCAACTCCCAATGCCCTTAAGAAGAATGGAGAAGCGACGGAGGCAGGAGAGGGGCGGGAGTGGAGGGGTTTTTTTCATGTTTTTCTGACTTCTTTGTTGTGTTTTTTTTGTTTTTGTGTTTTGGGGAATTGTTTTTTAACTTAGTATTTTTATTTATTTATTTTTATTATTTTTTTTAAGCAACAGGTAGTGTAAAGGGAAAGAGAAGACAGAGCGAGTGAATGTTCCAGTTTCCTAAATTTAAAAATAAACACTGTACCTTATCTTCAGCACAAAAGTTTTGAGCATTAAAATGAATAATTGAAATTATTTAAAAATTTTAAATGCACATTCCTGTGAGATAATCCCAATTTTATAAAAAATTAGAGGGACTTTTGTGCTATTTAACTACACAGAAGAATCTTGTTTCAGCAACTGTTAGCACATTTCCAGCACAGTTTAGTGGATAATTTAGGAATTTACAGTTTATGAAACCAGCTAGACATTTGGTTGTCAGTACACACAGCAGCATAAAGTAGAAAGCTTGAAAGACATATCCCTCCTTCATGTACTCTTGTATTGAAATAGATGCTAAGAAGCGAATTCACGCTCAGAATCTAGATCAGCAGTGTTTGCTCAACTAAAGTCAATGGATTCCCCTCCAGTCTTGCCCAGAAGTCTCCTCAGGACTCATTTTTGCTCTCCTTATGCAGCAATGAATGGGCATACAAGGTAACTGCAATGGAGATGTATTGGTACACCAATACCTGTTTCAGAGACACTTAACCAAGCTGGAGAGGTTATTAACCAGAGAATAGAAGAGAACTAATATTTCATTTTTCCTAAACCAATGCAATATGCAAGTACATTCCAAATACATATCCTTGTACCCACAGAGAGGTGGAACAATTGACTCTCATCAAAGCAACTTCATTTTTAAATACAATATTAATATAAAGACACACAACCCATCAAAATTCAGAGAAGTGACTATGCTGTGCTAAATCTAGAAAGATAAAGCTGCAAATTATGGGACAGGTAATCTGTACTTCTCAATAGTGGGATTGGATACACAAGAAAAATATGGCAACGCTGGTTAACATCCACATACAAACACGGACAATTTCACATGGAACATCCCTAGAAGACGGGTTACAGAAGGTCAGTACCTGCCGAGAGTGGGAGGGTCAGGGGCAATATCCCACAAGCTATTCTGCCACCAATGGTCTGCACTAGACAATGAACTACAAAGCTAAATAGACTCCGTAGGTTAGAAATGCATATGTCTATGTATGTACACAACAACATATATGCATGTAACTCATTAAAGAATTCATTTTTGTGGAAGGGTTACATGGGATAAACTGTGACACAAGGAGAAAGGGAGCTGGCAGCAGTGATTTAGATGCAGTCTTTAGGTTTAGATTTTTAAAAATCACATGAAAAAGATCTTCAAGAAATTGCGACTAGTTACAGATTGGGGCAGGGATACTGAGAAAATGTAAAAAGAGCATTCAGGAATTTGAGGATTAGTTCAGCAAGTGATTGAGAGTGTTTTCCAAAAGTACAAGAATACACACAAAAGGAATCAATTTTGGAGGTTGCTAAAACTGAGAAATAGAAGATTTTGAACTAAAATGATATATCACAAAAGGAGTGGGAGGAATGAGAAAAATAACGGTTTGGCTTGGTTACAGTTTGTATTGTTTTAATTTTAGGCTATTGTTGACCAAGGTACATATGACAAGCCATAACCAGCTGACAATGTAACTTTCAAGTTACAAACGTAATGTTTTAGCATAGAACTAAGCACTGGAATTAAGGAAAAGAGGGATTCTTAGGGAAATATCAGCATGCATTTAAGACATGGATCCTGATTTTCCTTTCCCACTATTAGTTCTTTGAAGACAGAAATTCCTGTCTTCAGCTCCAACCCTGCTCATACAGGGCAACCACTTGCAGTGCAGGTGAGTGCCAAAGCATTATATAGTAGACACAAGTCACATGACTTCAACCTGACCAATGAGGCAAGCCTGATTGGCTTCCCAATCTGATTGGCTCATTTCTGTACTAGCCACGAATCAGGTAACAGATCAGAATGCACAGTGTGAGATGGGTGTCTAAGAGACAGTTGGTGTCAGCCTTGTGAGATAGAAAGCAGAGCTTTCACTTCAAGGACACCAGTGGCAGAGGCAGTGCACACAGACAGTGAATTAAGCTGTAAATTTGGAGGAGTTTCTTCTGATCTACTCAAGCAATATAAGGTACTACCTGATTGGCTGCTTTCTTCTAAGATTATTTTGCTATCATGGGACCCAAAAGCGCTCTCTTTGTTTGTCAAAACCACTTAGTGGGGAAATAGGCCACCAGCCCTTGTTCCTACTGGCTGACTAATCAGGAGCCTAAGCCTGGATTCTGAACCACTTAGGACTCTGTGTATCTCTCTGTTGTCTAAAGAGTCTGTGCCAGCTGAGACACCTAGGCCCCTGCCCAGAACACAAGGAACCATTCCTAGATTCCCACTGTCCACTTCCATATGCTCAGTGGACTGTCTTATATTCCCTCAAAATTTACATTTTGAGACTGGCATGCCACATATAACAAAGTCATCATCATTTGCAGCTGTTTTCTCAAAAATGATTAATTTCATTATTGAAGCTATGGGCTTTTTAATCTGTATTTTCTTCATATGATTTACTTGTCAAACTTTTATATCAGAATTGTCTTTCTGTTCTTCAGTAATGAACTGAGCTTGAGCATGAACATGGCCTTTTTGATGTGCTGCTGTACTTGCTGGAAAATTTTGAAATTTTCAATAAGGATTGTCATATCTAGGCACAAAAAGTGTTGGTTTGTAATTTCTGTTTATTTTGCATTTTAGGGTTGTTTTGTTCTATTTATTTATTTTTCTCTGTGTGTATTTATCTGTGCACATATATGGAGGACAGGGGAATCTTGTGGACATAAGTTAACGTTTTTCTTTTTTCCAACAAGACAAATAATAGAGGCTAGCTCAAGTCATCATGTCTGATTGTCAGCTCCTGCAAGATGTTTAGAACATGATGGAAAGTTTCTCTTTCATTTTCCCTTATTGAATAGTTGGATGAATATTAGTACTAATTCTTTTTAAAGCGTCAGGTAGAATCCATACATTCATACCAGTCTTTTATATTTTGACATTTCATCATTAAAAATATTTTATATCATTTATTTTGTGCATTTTCCTCTTTACCTAGATCCTCCCTGATGCTCTTCACCTCCCTACCCATTGAGCCCTATGTTTTTTTCTCTATTTTTATTGTTTTTTGAGAGAGGATTTTTCTATTGTTTTGGAGCTCACTCTGAGACCAGGCTGGCCTTGAACTAACAGAGATCTATGTGCCTTCCTCTCTTTCATTGAAAAAAGGACAAATCAAAAGAAAAATCAAAATAAGCAATTAAGCCCTATAAATTGTCCCTGCAAAAGGGTCCCAGCAAAAAGCTCCTTGTAAGGGGAAAATGTACCCACAGTTCTACCACATTTCCAGTGAGTTGATTTTGTGTTAGCCAGAGTCCAGGGCATACGTCCCACAATGAGGAATTGTTAAGAGACCCAGTTAGAATCTATTGGGAGTGACTTATTCTTCCTTTTCCTTCAAGAAACAATTGCAGATGTGTCCTTGGTTAGCGATAGAACCATGTTTCCATTTCCCATTTTCAAAGACAGAACCCCTTATGTTGAGTGAACCATTATATACTTGTGGGTATTGCTACAGTATCTGCATATTCAGGTGTTCATCAGTCATGTTATATGTGGAATACACTGTTTTTTATATAGCCCCTGACACACACACACACCAGATGATGCCAGGTTCTGCTACATTTCTCATTTCCTTACATAATGTGCTAGGTGTCATGTCTTGTAAGGTCTACCCACCCCATGCATAGTCTGGTGTCAGATACTGCTTAGAATCCCCTATTATTGAGCCACTGACACTCATACACACATGGGTAGTGAAGGGTCATGTGTGGTGTTTCCTCTCTACCAACTAAGACACTTATAAACACACACACACAATGGCAAGCAATAATGCATATATGTATACATGAATGCATTTTGTATGTATCAGGTTCTGCCCCGTACAGACAGAACATATATACACACGAATTAGTAAATGGTAAGCCCTTCAATGTGTTTTCCCCCTACAGTGAAAGTCACTTTTGGCTAAGTGTCAGTTCTTGATAAATACTTTTGAATACACAACCAAAACCATGGTTATAGACCTGAATATACACACAGGGCTAGGTGTCATGGCCTCTTTGTTTTTCTCTGACCTACAGCCAAAGCCCCACATTTATGAATTTCTCTCTCTCTCTCTCTCTCTCTCTCTCTCTCTCTCTCTCTCTCTCTCTCTCTCTCACACACACACACACACACACACACACACACACACCACACATACACACAAATTATTCTAAGTATCATCTCCCTTGTAAATATACCCATCTCCTACAGACAAATCAGCACATAACTCACGGTGTCAAATCAGTTAGGTGTTCCTTATCTGCTTTATATAGAACTGCCATACACACTTTAATTTTCTCATCCTTCTAGGCACCCTTTCTACCATAATGAAAGCCCAATTATATATACATACATATCAGGTCCTTCCTTACAACCAAAGCCACATATATAGTACCCAACTAGGTGTTACTTCATGCTAAGAATACACTACCCTACCTCCATACAAGCCAAGTCTCAGATTCTGTTAATTATCTATTATCTTACAGCCAAATCTTGACATGTGCATACATGGTTAGGCATCAGGTCCTTCATGGTAACCTCTGCCAAAACCTACTCTCCCATGGTAGGTTAGGTAATAGGTCCTACTGTGCATCCCTTTGCCTATAAATAGAGCTTCTCACACAGAGAAGTGTTTCAAGTCCTGCTAGGTAAAAACTATATCACAGCACAATTTACAAATGCTCTCTCTCTCTCTCTCTCTCTCTCTCTCTCTCTCTCTCTCTCTCACACACACACACACACACACACACACACAACACACAAAGCATGCATACATGACAAGGTGTCAAGTCCTGCACGATATTGCCTTCCATGCAACACTGTAACATGTGGGCCTGCTTGTTGGGGTTTCTGTCCTGCCCAGTTCCCTCAGCTGTTTAGCCCCAAAGAAAATCACAGAGAGTTCTCCATAAGATTATAAACTGATTGGCCCATTAGCTCAGGCTTCTCATTAGTTCTTGTAGCTTATATTAACCCCTTATTCCATCTATGTTAGCCACGTGGCACAATACTTTTTTCAGCGGGGCAGGTAACATCCTGCTTCTTTGGTGGTCTGGGCAGGACTCTGGGAAGAACTTCCCTCTTCCCAGAATACTCCTGTTCTCATTTCCCACCTCTGCTTCTTGTCTGGCTACTGGCCAATCAGCATTTATTTAAAATATAATTGACAGAATATAGAAAATTCTCCCACATCACAACACTATACTAGGTATACATACACATAAACACACATGCATATATATACAGACACAAACACATACATACATACACACAGATTGGTAGGTATCAGGGTATGTTAGGTATCCCCTCCTTCACAATAAAACCCCAAAGTCGGGCCTGTTTCAAGTCCTGATGTCCTTCCCTCCATTAAACAGCACACACACACACACTGGACTAGGTCTCAGGTCATGATAGTTACCTCCTTCCAAAATCAAATGGATAAATATCCACAAACATGGATACTTGATCAGTACTGCTATGTATCCCTACACCAATGACAAAATGCTCAATACACACATATAAACACAATCACATACACACACATGCACAAGTCTAGGCACTATAGCAAATGCATCACAAATATATGTATCACTAGGAGTCTTGCTCTTCATGTCAATTCCTCCCTGCAGGAAAACTCCCAAAATGGGACTACATGTATGGTCTGCTAAGCAGAAACTCACCCACAACTCCTATTTCTGCCCCACTACTTGATGTGAATTCTTAATAGCTGTCATCCTATCAAAGCCACACCCAGGAATCCAGAATCTGGTCCTCCTAGGTGACCTCTTTCCTGTAGCCAAAGCCTCGTTCATAAGCATTGCTGTTTCAAAATCTACCACAAATTTACACTCATACATCCAAAGCCCAATAAATACATACATAGTTCAGTTTTAGCACCTGCTAAATAGTCTCTCCCCTACAGCAAAATCCCACTTACATATAGGGATAAATATATCCAGGCTTGCCAAGTAGCTCCTCCCCTCTTCACATTTTTACTCACTTCAGAAGAATGGAAGCTGGGAACAGAATATTTTTAAAAGACTTTTATCTTCAATGCCTTAACGTTCTTGTCAAATAGATCTTTCACTTATTTGGTTAGAGTTACCCCGAGATATTTTATGCTGTTTGTGGCTATCGTGAAAGGAGAAGCTTCTCTTATTTCCCTCTCTGCTTCCATATCCTTTGTGTATAGGAGGGCGACTGATTTTTTGGAGTTGATCTTGTACCCGGCCACATTACTAAGCTAAACTGCTTCAGCAGCTTGAACTCTGGTCTGCTTTGGAGCTGAGTTGCAGACTAAACATCAGACTGCTTTAAACTTTGGGACACAGAACTCATTTTAATTAAAATATTAACCTCTCTTCACTTAAGAAGGGGGAAAACTGGGGGTTCCTGTCACTGTTGCTCAGAGACTGGAACTGGTGGTATTTGATAACAACAATGTATGTCATTGTACTCCTACTGAAATTGATCTACTGATATTTGTAACTGCTTATAGATATTGGGAAAAGTTTGACACATGCTGTAAAGTGTTTGGGTTTAATGCATATGTTAAAAATTTTAGATTTTGATCTCTTTTACACTGCCCTAATTTTTGGCATCAGCACACGTAACTTTATGTGGAGTAGGCACTTAGGAAGGAGGACATACCATAGGCCAGACTAAAAGGTGAATACTGGGTTGGGAAAAAGCCCTTTCTTCTTGTCTGGAGATGGAGTTATTGGTGCCAAAATTATATCATTATATCTTTTGTTTGAGGAGCTCCTCACAGTCTTTTCATTAATGATAGACGCAGGGGCCCAATGACGGGAGTTAGTGTGGATCCTCGCCTGAATAGCACACCATACAGAGGTTGTAGAAACCGGCTCAACATGGCATGGTACAGGTATGAGGGCGCTCTCCACATGGCCTAAGACAGGGTGCCCTGTGATCTGCTTACTTTAATCCTGCTAGATGCCTTTTATTTGAGGAGCTCCAAGGACGGGCAACTTATGGCAGGATAATCCCCCAACCTAAGACAGGGCCCTGGGAACCCTAGGATGGGTAAGGGGGAAAGAAAAAAGGCCTAGTTCCCACTCGACCTAAGAATCATCAGGCACCCCTCCGTTCCCAGGAGAGGTAAATTGCTTCACCACTCAAGAGGAGGGTCTCTCCTTATCTCAGTCCCTTCTCCTTTAGTCTGACACAATGGTTGACTCTGACTGGTGCTCTCCACGTAATAACTACCTGCCTTTATATAAGAGAAAGGGGGATCTGTTGGGAGCCGTTTCCCCCTAAAAATCATTACAGGAACCATCACCCTGGGGAGACTGCAGGGGACCCTACACCCATAATTGTGCTAAGAATAGTTCTATTGCCCCACACCCAATTAAAGCTGTTAATGGAGAAAAATAAAATAAATAAAAAAATTAAAAAAAGACTTTTATCATTTGTATTCCTGGATGTGGACTCACTTACCCAATATAATCTATTCCTAATGCATGCATTTCCCTAGGAAGATGCCTCACTAACAAAGAGGGTTAATGTGCTGAACATCTGAAACTAGGCTTCTGACTTAGCAGTTGGTGAAAAGTTAGAGGACAAATTTTCTTTTCTAGTGTGGCATATCCCAATCCACTGTGAGAGACTTCACTCCTCAAGGTGGTCCTGAGTTGTATAAGTAAACTGAGTATGTCAAAAAGAGCAAGTTAGTAACCTGTTTCCCTCCATGTTTTCTGCTTCAACTCGTGCTTGAGTTCGTTCCCAAACTTTCCTAAGTGACAGACTTTGACCAGAACATGTAAGCCAAGTAAAACCTTTCTTCTTCACATTGTTTTTTGTCATGATGTCTATCAGCAATAGAAAACACAGTAGGTCAGTATCCCAAGAATGTCCTCAATCTTAGGATTTTGTTGCCCCCACATCTTGAGTCCTGGGATAAAAGTATATACTACAACACTAAGTTCACTAGATGAACAGAACTTTACAGATGAGATAGATGTCATGGAGAAAGTAAATCAGTGCTTAAACAAATAGAATTCAAGGATTGGGATATATGTAAGGAAGTGATCAGAGAAAGTAATATCAAGAAGATGGATGTGAGAGATTTTGGAGAATGAGCGTAAAAAATAATAAATATGGCACTTGAAGAAAACAGGCCAGGGGGAGAAATTTTACTTTATTTTTAAAGTATGGAGAAGTCAGGTTTTCTCTTTGCCAAAAAGGCTATATGTCAATACCTGCTAAGAAAGGGAGAACCAGTCTTCTCCAAGAACAGGCTCCCATATAAGTCATTCAACACTCTGTGCTAAACATATGGATAAATGAACAAAGCTAAATGAAGTAAAAAGTTTATAAATAAATGTGTCCAAATAACTATACAAAATAATACATATACATGGATGAAACTCATGAAAGAATTCATATTTTGGGGAGGATTACACGAGATAAGCTGAGGCAAAAAAAGAAAGGAGTTGGAAGGAATGATTTTGATACAGTTTTTATTTGTGAAGTTCTCAGCAAACAAATGAATACCAGTGGATCTTAAAGAACTAGTTACAGGTTGAGCTGAAATACTGAGGGAATGTAGAAACCAGTTTTGAGGACTAGTTAACCAAGAGATTGACTGTGTTTCTCCAGTGTACTAGAAAACACCAGAATGAAATAAATTTTGGAACTTGCTACAACTGAGAAATAAAAATTTTTGAATTATAATGTCCCATCACAAAAGGAATGTGAGGAATGAGAAAAATCAGTGAGGAAAATAGTTGTTCTTATAGGTTATGATTAGTATTGTATGACTTTTGAGCTATTGATAACCTATGTAGGCATAATAAGTCATGACTAGTTCATGATGTAATTTTCAAGTTTACAATGTAAAGGTTTTTACACAGACCTAAGCAATGGCATAAAAGAAGAAAGGAAACTCTCACAGAGAAGTCAGCACACATTCAAGGAGAGGATGCTGGATTTTTAAGAGAGCCTTGCTTTTCAATTCAGAATATGAGCTCTTCAAGTTTAGGAAACCTGGGGTCCTGTTCCTTTTATGGGTGATCACAAGTCAACAGATATTGCCTGATGACCCTTTCACTCAGGACACACTAGAAACAGATCAAACATAAATCCCTATTGACCGAGGTTTTTGTCCCACTAGGTCCTGCAGCTGGTCATTCCCAAAGAAATACACAGAGGTCTACATTAATTATAAACTGATCAGCCGATTAGCTGAGGCTTCTTATAAACTTTTTCTTACATCTTATATTAGCTCATTATTCTTGTCTGCCTTGGGTACCTTTTTCAGCAAGGCAGTCACATCTTGCTTGCTCTGTGTCTTTCTTTCTCTCTCTTTCTGAGGATAACTGCAGACTGAAACTTCCCTCTTCCAAGAATTCTTATTGTCCCACCTCTACTTCCTGCCTGGACACTATCGCCCTGCCTATACTTTCTGCCTGGCTACTTACCAATCAGCATTTTATTAAAAATAATAAAAGTGACAGGATAAAAGACCATTGTCCCACAGCACTTTGCCCTCTTTTTAAACAAAAACTCTGAATTGAATCTCTTTTGTTTAGCATTTCTATTGACCATTATCTGTAACAACTTGTAACAAACATTCTAAATAAAGGCAAACATCCTTAATCCATTTTTTGGGGGGGGGA
Organism: Microtus agrestis; assembly: GCA_902806775.1. Lineage (NCBI taxonomy): Eukaryota > Metazoa > Chordata > Mammalia > Rodentia > Cricetidae > Microtus > Microtus agrestis. The sequence continues at coordinate 26,223 of CADCXT010005673.1, forward strand.
ATATGGGTGTAGTTTTCTAGGATACTTCATGCTGATTGGGGGCACTGATAATCTCATGGGCACCTAAATAAAATGTATAACTATGGTCAATTTTTGACTGGGAAAGTCTGTGAGGCTTGATCATATCAGCTAATACTCTTGAAACTGTTCTGGATGTAGACCTCAGACATCTGGGCCATTTGTCTTATAGGAGGTTTCTCAGGGGATCTTCCTTGTCAAGCCTGATCTTTCTTAATGCAGAATGAATCCACAGTCTCTCATTTCCTGTGGAAACAAAATCAAAACTTTTTATCCAAAGCAACATATCTTTTGACATAAATTTTAAAGTCTAGCAAATTTGGCTCCTTCCTCAGTCATCAAACAATTGAAAGACAACACAATAACATACAATATCAAGACTCTCTGTGTATTTTTCTACTTTAAGTGACTATATTTTAACGTCTATTTCTTTTACTTTTATTTTTAATTTTTTTGCTTTTTTGAGACAGGGTTTCTGTATGTATATTCAGCTTTTCTGGAGCTCACTCTGTAGACCATGCTAGTCTCAAACTACTATCTCTACCTCCCAAGGCCGGGATTAAAGGTGTGTCCCACCACACCCAAGTACTCTCATTCTTTCTTTTCTTTTAAAGACTTACTCTTTTTTTCTTTTCTCTCCAAAGCCTACATATATTTTTAGACACATTGTAAAGAATTTAGAGTTTTTCTTCATCTGAATCTATCTTTTTTTGTATATTTCTCTTTTGCTGACCACACGAGTCTTTAAATTGCTAAGCAATATGGCTTGGATAAAAGTTATGGCTTTGACAGCTGGATCCAGCCCATTCCTTAGCTTTTTTTGTCTGAGAGTCTAGCCTCGTGGCAGAGGTCCTGGCTGGAGCCATGTTTACTGCCACAATTCTATGGTGTTTCAGGGTCCCTGCCACTACCAAAAGGAATGCAGTTAGCTTTTCATCAACACCATTTAAGTGTTTTTTTTTAATGGCAGGGCCTCTTCAAAGAGCTTCAAGGTTTTTCAGCTAAAGCTGAGTAGGATGCCTCTCTTAAATAAGTGTGCAGAGTCCCCCAAGAAAGTGCTGTTATCAAGAAGTCGTGCTTAATTCTATTCTTTTCCATCTAGAATAACTTCCCAAGCTCTCTCAGGCTTTTAAGCGGAATTTGTCAGTCCCAAGTTGGCACGCCATTTGTTGACAGAGGTTTCTATCCGACCCAGTCCTTTAGCTGTTCAGTCCCCCTCCCAAAATACACAGAGGTATTCATTACTTATAAACTGATTGGCTTATTAGCTCAGTATTCTCATTAACTCTTTCTTACATCATATATTAGCCCATTATTCTTGGCTGTGTTAGCTACCTGGCTTGGTACCTTTTTCAGAGAGGCAGTCACATCTTGCTTGCTCTATGTCTGGTTCTCTCTCTCTCTCTCTCTCTCTCTCTCTCTCTCTCTCTCTCTCTCTCTCTCTCTTGACTGCAGACTGAAATTTCCCTCTTCCCAGAATTCTCATTGCCCTGCCTCTACTTCCTGCCTGCTCACCATCACCCCCTCTATACTTCCTCCCTGGATAGTCACCATTCAAGTATTAAAAATAATACAAGAGAAGAGGTAAAAGACCATTTTCCCACAGGAAATCCCACCTTCAGAAACTAAGTCTATTATGACAACTGAAAGGAGACTCTGAATGGAAAAAGTGTGGTTGTGATGTGACCTATGTGAAATATCCCTATCAAAAAGGCATAAACAAGCAAAATCTTCTGAAGTAACCCTGTTCTAACAGGACCCCACCTGCAGTCCAAACAAGTGCCAAAGCATTATAGAGTAGACACAAGTCACCTGATACTAACCTGAACAATGAGAGCATCCCAATTATCGATCCAATCTGATTGGCTCAGTTCTGTACATGTCACCAATCAGGCCACATATCAAAATGCACAGTGCAAACTGGGTGACTAAGAGACACTTGGTGTCAGTCCTGTGAGATTGAAAGCAGAGTGTTGAATTCAAGGACACAAGTGGTACAGGGAAGTGTACACAGACAGTAAGTGACGCTGTGAATTTGGAGGAGGCATTTCTGATCAACTCAAGCTAAACCTGGTACATTCTGATTGGCTGCTCTCTTCCAAGACTATTTTGCTTTCATTGGATCCAAAATGCTCTCTTTGTTTTCAAAGCCATTTTGTAGTAGGGACATGTTCCTACTATCTGAAGAATCAGGAGCTAAAGACTACATTCTGTTCAACCTAAGGACATTGCATCATTCTAGTCTAAACAGTCTGTGCTTGCTAGACACCCAGGCCCCTGCCCAGAATACTGTGTACCATCCCAAGGAGACTGCGGCCCTCCTATTCCAGTGGCCTGTCTTAATGTTTCCTCAAAATTACATTTTGAGTCTGGCATGTCACACATAACAAAGTCATCTTTGTTTGTAGCTATTTTATGGGAAATGATTAAATTTCATTTTTGGAGCTGAATGTTTTTTGTCCTGTATTATTTTAATATGGCTTATTTGTCAACTTTCATGTTAGAATTGGTCTTCTCATTCAGTAAAGAACTGAGCTTTTGCATGAATATGGCCTTCTTTAGGTGTTGTTGAACATGATGAAAAATTTCAAGTATTTTCAATATGGACGGACATGTCTATGTCTATAAACAGTTGGTTTATAATTTCTGTTTATTTTACATATATGGTTATCTTGTTGTGTTCATTGATTTTGCTTTGTGTGTATTTATCTGTCTGTTCCACAAAACACACATATGGAAGTCAAAGTAAACTTGTGGCTGGAAGTCAATGCTTTTTTTCAAACACTTGGAATCAAGGAGGAAGCTTAAGTCATCATGTCAGGTCATGGGCTCCTTGAGACTTTGTAGAATATGTTGGAAACTGTGTCTTCCTTTTTTCCTTATTTATTACCTAGATGTATATTCAGGCTATCTCTTATTAAAATCAGGTAGAATCCATCCATTAATGCATTCATAACAGTCTTTTATTTTTTGACATTTCATAATTGGTAGTCTTTTATACAATATATTTTTAATAATTTTCATCCTTACCCAAATCCTCACAAAGAATCCAAACCTGCCTTCCTTTTAGCAATATGGGTTTCCTGTCTTATTATAAAAACAAACCAAAAGGAAAGTCAAAATTTGCAATAAAGACATATAATATGCCCCAAAGAAAGGAAAACAAACCCACAAGTCTACCACATTACATACTGAGTTAATTTTCTTACTGCCAATGATTCTAGGTCATGGATCCTACCAAAAGGATTTGTTAAGATACCAGAGTAAACATTAGAGGAAACTGATTATTTATCTGCTATCATAAAACAGTTGCAAATGTGTCCTTGGTTAGAAATAGAAATCTGTTTCCACATTCTCTTTTCAAAGACAGAACCACCACCTGAATTGACCTCTTGTGTGCTCCTCTGAACAGATACAGCCTCTGTGAGCTCACGTGCTCATTAGTCCTGCTGTATCTGGAATACACTGTTTCTTATATAGCCTCTCAGATAATCATCCCAGATCCTGTGGCAGTTTTTGCTACATTTCCCATTTACTTATAACCAAAGCTTTACAAACAGAACTAGGTGTCTTGTCTTGGAAAGTCTCCCAAACTCACAGATATAACTACCCAATGCATGGTTTGGTTTAAGGTACTTCTCAAAATTCTCTCTTCTATAGCCACTGACACAAATACACAAATAGGTGATGATAGATCATATGAGGAGTTCCCTCCCTAGCAACTAATGCACCCGTAAACACAAACACACACATTGAAATGCACACAGGCATGGACATGCGCATACATGAAGGCACTAGAATTTATCAGGTTCAGTAATTTGTCACCTCATAGACAAATATTACACACACATACATTGGTAGGTGTCAAGTCCTTCTATGTATCTGCTCCCCTTCACTGAAGGTTGCTTATAGCTAAGTATCAGTTACTGATGAGTATCTTTGAATGCACAACCAAACCCATGGTATAAGGCTCTTAATATACAAACAGGATTAGGTGTAAGAACCACTTTGTTTCTCCCTGTTCTACAGTCAAAGTCCCATATCTCTCTCTCTGTGTCTGTCTATCTGTCTTATATGTGTGTGTGTGTATAATTTGACTATTTAGATTTAGGAACTTGGCAGGCCCTGTGTATGTATGTGTGTGTTATGTTGTCTATAGGAAAGCCTGTAACTAGCTGAATCTAATCCTTATCCATGCCTGAGTGTGTGTGGTTTTTCCAATGGAGGGGAAAAGTCAGGAACTGATAACATGCCCCCACACATCTCTATAGCTACACCTCAAATAAAATGTATTTAATTCTTTACACACAAACATACATTTTTTTACAAAATATATTTACACACAAACACTCATATTCACAGACAAGTACACAGGCTCATACAGTCAGAAACACATGCGATCATGAACATACAAGAGTAGGTGCCAGGTATTGCTAGGTAGTCCTTTCTTTATATAAAAAGCTCTTCAGACATGCCTAAGTTATGTCCAGTAAAGTACTAAATTTTCTATTGCAACAGGTACACACACACATACACACACACACACACACACACACTCACTCACTCACAGATACACAGATAATAGGCAATATGTACAAAGGACCCATCCTACTGTCAGGAATGCAAGGAATAAGCTCCTATTGTCAAAGGCCCCATGCATGGTTGTGTGTCAATTCATCCTCAGTAAGGCATTCACAAATGCAAAGGTCCACGTACAAATGCATGACTAGGTGTTACATTATATTAGGTAGACTCTCTGCTACAGCGAAGGCTACACTTACACCCACAGATGGTGTTAGGTCATATTAAGTGTACACAGTCTGTAAAAAATGTGTGGAAATAAACATAAACACACACACACACAAGCAAGCATATGTATTATCATTTCCTAAATTTTTCCCATCTACAGGCAAATCTGCCCACACACATACATGGAAAGGGATCACATTCAGTTATCACCTCATCTTCAGCCATAATCATAAACAGATACATACACAAATAGATGTGAGAGCCTGCTGAGTTCCAAAACCTTAGTCTTCTAATAACACACACAAACACGCACAAGAGGAAGACACACACACACACACACACAGAGAGAGAGAGAGAGAGAGAGAGAGAGAGAGAGAGAGAGAGAGAGAGAGAGAGAGAGAGAGAGAGAGAAGGTAGTAACAAAGCTGGATGAGACCAAGAAAGAGAGAGGTTGATGTTGGGTCCAGTAGGTATCCACATATTCAAACCCCCTAGAAACACACAAGACCATGATGCCAGGTATTGCTACATTTTCTATTCCTTACAGCCAAAGCCTTACAAGCAGGACTAGGTGCTACGACCTAAAGGTCTTCACAACCTTATAGCCATAAGCACCACGTGCATAGTTTGGAGCCAGGTACTGCTCAGAATCTCATTTTCTATAGCCACTGATACACATACATGGTTGGTGAAAAGTCATATGAAGTGTTCCCTCCATAACAACTGAAGCACCCATAAACACACACACACACACACACACAAACACACTAGTATGTATCATGTAACATACTATCATGTATCATGTTCTGCCTGTTCTCCCTTACAGACAAACTTACATAAATATAAATTGGTAGGTGGCAAGACTTTCAATGTATTTTTCCCCTTACAGTGAAAGTCTATGACTAAGTATCTGTTCTTGATAAGTTGCTTTGAATACACAACCAAACGTATGGTATATAGCTCTGAAAATACACACAGGGCTAGCTTCAGGGCCTCTTTGTTTCTTTCTGTCCTACATTAAAGGCCCACATATATGAATTCTCTCCCTCTCTTCTCCCTCCCACCCTCCAGACCCTCCCGTCTCTCTCTCTCTCTCTCTCTCTCTCTCTCTCTCTCTCTCTCTCTCTCTCTCTCTCTCTCTCTCTCTCTCACACACACACACACACACACACACACACACACACACATACACACACACACAAAGAGAAAGACATATAGGCAGAGGTACACAGACAAAAACACTCACAAATAAACACACATCTACATATCATCTCTTGGCACAAAATGAAGCAAGTTGGAAGAAGAGAATTACATACATTCTTTATGAGTCGCATTCTAAGAAACAAGAAAGCCAACAGGCCTTAAAAATTCATTTCAGATCAGGCACTAATACTGAGGAAATGTACAAAACACATCCAGGTTTGAAGACAAGTTCACCAAGAGATTGACTATGTTTCCTCAGTGTACTAGAAAGCAAACATTGTAGAATAAATTGTAGAAGTTGTTACAACTGAGAAATGGAAAGTTTTGAAATAAAATGTCCCATAACAAAATGAGTACAAGAAATGAGGAAAGTCAGTGAGGAAAATAGTGGTTCAATATGGTTATATTTGTTATTAGTTTAATTTTAGGCTATTTATTACCATATAGGTATAGCAAGCCATGACTAGTTGATGATGTAACTTTTGAGTTTATAAAACAAAGGTTGGTACATAGCCTGAAACACTGGTATTAAGGAAGGGAGGGGGCTATTAAAGAAAGATCTGCATGCACTTAAGACATGGATGCTGAATTTTTAAGAGAGCCTGACTTTTCATTATATTCTTTTTTTGAAGACAGGAATTCCTCGAGTCCCTGTTGATGTTGTATTTATGAGTATTCAAAAGACAACAGTGTACAAATATAGCCTGATGAATGGCTACGTTCTCAATAACCTAAACAATGGAAATCATGGAATCACAAAAACTTTGAAAAAACTCTTAGTATAAGTACATAGTACAGAAAGCAAAGGAGAATCAGCATTCCTGAAGAAATAATTAAATTGGGAAGGGAGAAGAATTATGATGCACAATTTGCAGATGCAGTCCTATGCTGAGGAAAAGGAATGTCACTTCTAAGAAAAACATTTTACATTACTAGATCCTAATGTATTCCTTTAGCAGATTATGCCATCAAATTTACCTATTTTTTCTGTTCCCAAGTTGTATATTTTACTCTGAGATAGTTTGATGAATATAGTGATATCACTCTTGTCAACACCCTAATGAAAAGTGGTCTTTAAATGATGTGGACTATCATTCTGTGTTAGTCACTTGCTTTCATGCAAACTCAACTGATAAAACATTTTTAAGAAATCCATGGTACCAATCTTAAGTTTTAAATTATTTGTACATTTACAACTGGTTTTGAATCTTTAATTTTTCCATATTTCAATAATTTTGAAGGTTTTATACACGATCACTCAATTTACATTGTTATATTCTGTTTTTAAGATTGAACAATGTTACTTTGAGGGCAGGTGTTACAAGTGTGATGGTTCCTGTTAACATAAGAATGAAGCCTATTGTAGGGAGGAGCGGCAGGCTGTATCACTCTGCCTGGCTAACCTATACTCGAAATAACCACACAGAAATTGTATTAATTACATTACTGCTTGGCCCATTAGCTCTAGCCTCTTATTGGCTAACTCTCACATCTTGATCTAACCCATTTCTAATGATCTGTATAGCACCACTAGGTCGTGGCTACAGAGAAAGTTTCTAACCTAAGTCTGTCTCGGGCTGGATCTTCATGGCATCTGCCTGACTCTGCTCTTCTTCCCAGGATCCAGTTCTGTCTTTTCTGTCTAAGTTTCTACTCTATTAAAAGACCAAGACAGTCTCGCTATTCAAACAATGAAAGCAACACATCCTATACCATTTCCCTTTTCTGTTTAAATAAAGGGGAAGGCTTTAACATAGTAAAATTACATATAACAGGTATCAAGCAAGAATTACAATTACAATATTGAGATCTATTTTATCTTTAATAATAACAAAGAAAAACTATATCTATCTATATATTCTATAACTCATCAAAGATCCAGAAGGATATAATATTACCTAAGTAAACAAGAAGCAATCAACTTCCAAAACTCTAATAATAACAGAAACATCTTGCTTCCTGGACAGTCACCCAAAGTTCTATACCGTTGAAGCATCCATATTCAGCCTACAGGCTCATAGTATCCAGCAGACATTTCCATGAAGCAGGAAATTTCTAAAACAATTCAGTCACTTTCTTCTGTATCCTACAGAATGTCTCACAGACTCTTTCATTAATCAGGAACCCCAAAGGATCATCTCACCTTTAGGCAAGTTCAGCAGTCCTCTCTCTGTGGATCTTTATGTCTAGTTTATGCAACAGTCCAGGCAAGAGTAGTTTCTTGAACAAATGGCTAACCAACTCCATAAGGTGCCTCTTTGATGCCCATCTTCCTCTTGATGTAGATTGGTGCTGCCAGAAGCAAGCGTGTCTCATTGTCATGAAAAGCCCCAAGTTATTAAAACATCTTACATTCTGTAGTCTTTGAAAGATATGAAGAATGCCTTTCTGAAATATATCTATGCACACCTAGAAAATCTAACATGACTACAAACTTGACTCTTATAGATGATTATCCATTAACAACCTATATTTCCTAATTATACATTACATATTACATATTTTAAATGAACTACACAATCACAATACCTTAATCAAGATCTGAAATACATATACATATAACAAAATTGACCTTAAAATTGTATCAAGATTTATACCAATGAAAATTATTCAGACCAAATTATATCCCCCTTTAAAAGTAAAAGGGGCAGTGTCCGGAGGGCAGCCGGGCGGGCGCGAATTCCTTTGTCCTCAGTGGCCTGCCTGCACCGTGCAGGTAGCTAGGGGCTTTGTTTACAAGCTACCCAACCAGCAAGGAGGGCTGATCTCGGCACCAGAAGAACCTTGTCGGGGTGAGTGAGTCTCTGACCCGCGGCCGCAGCGGGCCAGGGAACTGTTTCCTGCAGGCCCTATACTCCTGCATACCGCCTCTCTCTTCATACCTAACCCAGCGGGTACCCAGAACCCTCCCTCACTTCTCTCTCCCTGCCATCTCTGGGCAAATAACATCACCCAGCTCAGCCTGTCTGGGCGCTGGGGCAGTGTCCAGAGGGCAGCTGGGCGGGCGCGAATTCCTTTGTCCTCAGTGGCCTGCCTGCACCGTGCAGGTAGCTAGGGGCTTTGTTTACAAGCTACCCAACCAGCAAGGAGTGCTGATCTCGGCACCAGAAGAACCTTCTCGGGGTGAGTGAGTCTCTGACCCGCGGCCGCAGCGGGCCAGGGAACTGTTTCCTGCAGGCCCTATACTCCTGCATACCGCCTCTCTCTTCATACCTAACCCAGCGGGTACCCAGAACCCTCCCTCACTTCTCTCTCCCTGCCATCTCTGGGCTAATAACATCACCTAGCTCAGCCTGTCTGGGCGCTGGGGCAGTATCCAGAGGGCAGCCGGGCGGGCGCGAATTCCTCTGTCCTCAGTAGCCTGCCTGCACGTTCAGGTAGGAACCTTGTTTACAAGCTTCCCAACCAGCAAGGAGAGCTGATCTTGGCTCCAGGAGATCCATCACTGGGGCACCTAGAGAGCCATCACGGGAGAGTCCCAACACAGGGAAGTAACATCAGTGGGCAAGGAGACCTGATCCTGTAAAAGAAGATCCTTAGGGGAGCATTTGGAGGAAGAGATGGGCAGGCGCCAATGCAGGAATTCACCCAACAATCTGAAAAACAGCGTGAAACCACCTGAACCCAGGGACCCCACATCAGGAGGACATGAACACCTTAATCAAGAAGAAGGAGAAAAAATGGAATCTTTGAAAGTGATTGACATCCTTAAACAGCATGTAAAAAACGCCCTCATGGAAATGGATGAGAAGTATAACAGAAAGTGTGAAGAATTTAATAAATCAGTGAATGATACCCTCATGAGATAGATGAGAAGTATAACAGAAAGTTTGAAGAATTGAATAAATCAGTGAATGATACCCTAGGAAACCAAGGAAAAACAATCAAACAGATAATGGAATCAGTTCAAGACCTGAAAACTGAAATGGAGACAAGGAAGAAAACACAAACAGAGGGCCGTCTGGACATTGAGAATCTAGGTAAACGAATAGAAACTACAGAAACGAGTATAACCAACAGAATACAAGAGATTGAAGAAAGAATCTCAGACGCTGAAGATACCATAGAGAAAATAAACGCACTGATCAATGAAAACAGCAAATCCAACAAGCTCTCATCACAAAACATTCAGGAAATCTGGGACACAATAAAAAGACCAAACCTAAGAATAATTGGAGTTGAAGAAGTGCAGCTCAACGGTCCAGAAAATATATTTAATAAAATTATAGAAGAAAACTTTCCCAATCTAAAGAAAGATATACCTAAGAAGATCAAAGAAGCTTACAGAACACCAAATAGGCTGGATCAAAAAAGAACATCCCCTCGCCATATAATAATCAAAACACAAAGCATACAGAATAAAGAAAGAATATTAAGAGCTGCAAAGGAAAAAGGCCAAGTTACTTATAAAGGCAAACCCATCAGACTTACACCTGACTTCTCTTTGGAAACCATGAAAGCCAGAAGGTCCTGGATAGATGTACTGCAGAAACTAAGAGACCATGGATGCAAGCCCAGACTACTATACCCAGCCAAACTTTCGTTCACTATAAATGGAGAAAACAAAATTTTTCAAGATAAAAACAAATTTAAACAGTATGTAGCCACAAATCCAGCCTTACAGAAAGTAATAGAAGGAAAATCACAAACCAAGGAGTCCAACAAGGCTCACAATAACTCAGATATCTAGAGTCCCTTCACCAACACATCTCAAAGAAGGGAAACACACAAACTCTACTACTAGAAAAATGACCGGAATGAACAACCACTGGACATTAATATCACTTAATGTCAATGGACTCAACTCATCTATAAAAAGGCACAGGCTAAGAGATTGGATACGGAAACAGGATCCAACACTCTGCTGTCTACAAGAAACACACCTCAAACACAAAGACAGGCAACTACTCAGAGTAAAGGGCTGGGAAAAGGCTTATCAAGCAAATGGACCTAAGAAACAAGCAGGGGTGGCCATACTAATTTCTAACAAAGTTGATTTCAAACTTAAATCAATCAGAAGAGATGGAGAGGGACATTTTATACTCATAACAGGAACAATTCATCAGGAGGAAGTCTCAATCCTGAATATCTATGCCCCTAATGTAAAAGCACCCACGTATGTAAAAGAAACATTACTAAAACTCAAGGCTGCCATCAAACCGCACACACTAATAGTAGGAGACTTCAACACTCCTCTCTCACCAATGGACAGGTCAATCAGACTGAAACCTAACAGAGAAATAAGAGAATTAATGGAGGTAATGAATCAAATGGACTTAACAGACATCTATAGAACATTCCACCCAAAAAGAAAAGAATATACCTTCTTCTCTGCAGCTCATGGAACCTTCTCGAAAATTGACCACATACTCGGTAACAAAGCAAACTTCCACAGGTTCAAAAAAATATGCATAACCTCCTGCGTCTTATCAGATCACCATGGATTAAAGTTAGAATTCAACAACAAAGCTACACCCAGAAAGCCTACAAACTCATGGAAACTGAACAGTCAACTACTGAACCACACATGGATCAAGGAAGAAATAAAGAAAGAGATTAAAGTCTTCCTTGAATTCAATGAAAATAAAGAAACAACCTACTCAAACTTATGGGACACTATGAAAGCAGTCCTGAGAGGAAAGTTCATAGCACTAAGTGCCCACTTAAAGAAAACAGAGAAAGCACACATTGGAGACTTAACAACCCACCTGAAAGCTCTAGAAAAAAAGAAGCAGACTCTCCTAAGAGGAGCAGAAGACTGGAAATAATCAAACTGAGGGCAGAAATCAATAAAATAGAAACACAGAAAACTATCCAAAGAATCAATGAAACAAAAAGCTGGTTCCTGGAGAAAATCAACAAGATTGATAAACCCCTATCCAAACTAATCAAACGGCAGAGAGAGAATATGCAAATTATTAAGATCAGAAATGAAAGGGGTGACATAACAACAGACACAGAGGAAATTCAGAGAATATTGAGATCGTACTACAAAAGCCTGTATGCCACAAAACTGGAAAATGTGGAAGAAATGGACACTTTTTTAGATAAATACCATATACCAAAGCTAAACCAAGACCAGGTGAATGATCTAAATAGACCTGTTAGTCGTGAAGAATTAGAAACTGTTATCAAAAACCTCCCTACCAAAAAGAGCCCAGGTCCAGATGGTTTCAATGCGGAATTCTACCAGAACTTCCAAGAAGACCTAATACCTATACTCCTTAAGGTATTTCACAATATAGAAACAGAAGAGTCGTTGCCAAATTCCTTTTATGAAGCTACAGTTACTCTGATACCAAAACCACACAAAGACTCAACCAAGAAAGAGAATTACAGGCCAATCTCGCTCATGAACATCGACGCAAAAATCCTCAACAAAATACTGGCAAACCGAATCCAAGAACACATTAGAAAAATTATCCATTATGACCAAGTAGGCTTCATCCCAGGGATGCAGGGCTGGTTCAACATACGAAAATCTATCAATGTAATCCATCATATAAATAAACTGAAAGAAAAATCCATATGATCATTTCATTAGATGCGGAAAAAGCATTTGACAAAATTCAACATCCCTTTATGATAAAAGTCTTGGAGAGATTAGGGATACAAGGGACATACCTAAATATAATAAAAGCTATTTACAGCAAGCCGACAGCTATCATCAAATTAAATGGAGAGAAACTCAAAGCCATCCCACTGAAATCTGGAACAAGACAAGGCTGTCCACTCTCTCCATACCTCTTCAATATAGTGCTTGAAGTGTTAGCGATAGCAATAAGACAACACAAGGGGATCAAGGGGATTCGAATTGGCAAGGAAGAAGTTAAACTTTCGTTATTTGCAGATGATATGATAGTGTACATAAGCGACCCCAAAAACTCCACCAAAGAACTCCTACAGCTGATAAACACGTTTAGTAATGTGGCCAGATACAAGATCAACTCCAAAAAATCAGTTGCCCTCCTTTACACAAAGGATATGGAAACAGAGAGGGAAATCAGAGAAGCATCACCTTTCACGATAGCCACAAACAGCATAAAATATCTTGGGGTAACGCTAACCAAGGAAGTGAAAGATTTATTTGACAAGAACTTTAAGGCATTGAAGAAAGAAATTGAAGAGGATACCAGAAAATGGAAGGACCTCCCCTGCTCTTGGATTGGGAGGATCAACATAGTAAAAATGGCAATTCTACCAAAAGCAATTTATAGATTCAATGCAATTCCCATCAAAATCCCATCAAAATTCTTCACAGATCTTGAGAGGACAATAATCAACTTTATATGGAAAAACAAAAAACCCAGGATAGCCAAAACAATCTTATACAATAAAGGAACTTCTGGAGGCATTACCATCCCTGACTTCAAACTCTATTACAGAGCTACAGTAATGAAAACAGTCTGGTACTGGCATAAAAACAGAGAACTCGATCAATGGAATCGTACAGAAGACCCGGATTTTAACCCACAAACCTATAAACAACTCATTTTTGATAAAGGAGCTAAAAACATACATTGGAAGAAAGAAAGCATCTTCAACAAATGGTGCTGGCACAATTGGATTTCAACCTGTAGAAAAATGAAAATAGACCCATATCTATCACCATGCACAAAACTCAAGTCCAAATGGATCAAAGACCTCAATATCAATCTTTACACACTGAACCTGATAGAAGAGAAAGTGGGAAGTACCCTACAACAGTTGGGCACAGGAGATCGCTTCCTATGTTTAACCCCAGAAGCATAGGCATTAAGGGAAACACTGAACAAATGGGACCTCCTGAAACTGAGAAGCTTCTGTAAAGCAAAGGATACTGTCACTAAGACAAAAAGGCAACCTACTGATTGGGAGAAGATCTTCACCAACCCAGCAACAGACAAGGGCCTAATCTCCAAAATATATAAAGAACTCAAGAAACTAAACTTTAAAATGCTAAATAACCCAATTAAAAATTGGGGCACAGAGCTGAACAGAGAATTCTCAACAGAAGAATTCCAAATGGCCAAAAGACACTTAAGGTCATGCTCAACTTCCTTAGCGATCAGGGAAATGCAAATCAAAACAACATTGAGATATCATCTTACGCCTGTCAGAATGGCTAAAATCAAAAACACCAATGATAGTCTTTGCTGGAGAGGTTGTGGAGGAAGGGGTACCCTCATCCATTGTTGGTGGGAATGCAATCTTGTGCAACCACTTTGGAAATCAGTGTGGTGGTTTCTCAGGAAAGTCGGGATCAACCTACCTCTGGACCCAGCAATACCACTCTTGGGAATATACCCAAGAGATACCCTATCACATGACAAAAGCATTTGTTCAACTATGTTCATAGCAGCATTGTTTGTTATAGCCAGAACCTGGAAACAACCTAGATGTCCCTCAGTGGAAGAATGGATGAAGAAAGTGTGGAATATTTACATACTAGAGTACTACTCAGCAGTAAAAAACAATGACTTCTCGAATTTTGCATGCAAATGGATGGAAATAGAAAACACTATCCTGAGTGAGGTATCCCAGACCCAAAAAGAAGAACATGGGATGTACTCACTCATAATTGGTTTCTAGTCACAAATTGTGGTCATTGAGTCTATATTCTGTGATACTAAAGAAGCTAAATAAGAAGGTGAACCCAATGAGGGCTGCTGAGAAGCCAAGGTCAATGGCACAGGGTTTTGATCCTACTTCATGTTCTGGCTTGGTGCGAGCCTAGCCAGTTCGGATGTTCACCTTCCTAGACCAGGATTGAGGGGGAGGACTTTGTACTTCCCACAGGGCAGGGAACCCTGACTGCACTTCGGTCTGGATAAGGAGGGGGAGGAGGGGGTGGTGGGGAGGAGTGGGAGGAGGGGGAGGGAAATGGGAGGCGGGGAGGAGGCAGAAATTTCTCTTTTTTTCCAATATAAAAAAAACTAAAAAAAAAAGGATAGCTTACAAACTTTTGGTTGGATGTCCAATGGTTAAAGCTCTAGTGATAATATTCTTATAGGAGACCTTGAGCTGCTAGGTAAAATTCTTACAAAAAACAGTTTCCAATAGAGAGCTTAAAACAGCTGCCTAACAGGTACTCAAGCAGGTAAAGTATAAATCAACAGATAAAGTATACAATAATCAACAAATACAGTATATTAATTATAATTCAGATATGGCAAGTGTGTATATTAAATGTAAAACTTATTCTACAACAGTTTTATAAAAAATGAGGCTTATGGCTAAATCTTATCAGTTTTGCTTGTTAAGATATTAAGTTCTTAATTTAAACCAGTAGCCTGTCTGATATAAAAGGACAGGATAGAATCTGGAAAATGGTTTAACAAAATTTTGACTAGGATCAAGGTTTCTTATACTAAACAGTAGACTCATTGATAATTTTTAAGATTGATTCCTGGATATTTGCCTTTGCTAAATTCAAAGGCCAAAAACAATGGTCTTTTCCCAGATCATTGCTACAATTTATGCACCTGTATTTTGCTAAAGCTATAGCAAAAAATCCCTTAAAGGATTTTATGCTAAATTTTACAATTGGCTCTTCCAATGGAGGAACTGCATATATGGCTAATTATAATAAAAATTATGGAGCATAACAAGGCTCCTTCAAAGCAACTCATACAAGTGGACAGCAGATCCTGATGCAAACGGATCTGGCTTGTTGAGACCAAGCTGACCTTTGCTAAGACAAGGTGAAAAGCCCTTGCAATGCATCATGAAAAAACCCGACCTATATATATTTGGGGTCGAGGATGTGTTTGTGCTTTTTTCACAGAAAGAAAATGAATTCTGAACGTGATGTCGAGGCTGCGGACACAGAAGAGTTACAGACTTCCAGAGGTGATTGAGGAGAGATCTTTGGTCCGGTCTTCCCTACCCCCAAGGAAAGGAGTGCCTGCTGACAAAACCAGCTACACCACTCTGCATGGTGTCACCCAGCCCCCAGAATCCATGGAGACCCGGCTGACATAAGGGCCAGGATGTGCTCCATGTACCTGAAACCAGCTCGCCTCACCCTGGCTACCCCACCTGTCCAGGAACACAAATGCTAAACTGCTTCTGCAGCTTGAACTCTGGTCTGCTTTGGAGCTGAGTTGCAGACTAAACATCAGACTGCTTTAAACTTTGGGACACAGAACTCATTTTAATTAAAATATTAACCTCTCTTCACTTAAGAAGGGGGAAAATTGGGGGTTCCTGTGACTGTTGCCCAGAGGCTGGAACTGGCGATATATGATAACAACAATGTAGGTCATTGTACTCCCACTGAATTTGAGCTAATGATATTTGTAACTGCTTATAGATAATGGGTAAAGTTTGACACATGTTGTAAAGTGTTTGGTTTTAATGCATATGTTTAAAATTTTGGATTTTGATCCCTTTTACACTGCCCTAATTTTTTGGCAGGCAGCACACGTAACTTTATGTGGAGTAGGCACTTAGGAATGTGGTCATCCCATAGGCCAGACTAAAAGGTGAATACTGGGTTGGGAAAAAGCCCTTTCTTCTTATCTGGAGATGGAGTTATTGGTGCCAAAACTATATCATTATATCTTTTGTTTGAGGAGCTCCTCACAGTCTTTTCATTAATGACAGACGCAGGGGCCCAATGACGGGGGAGTTAATGTGGATCCTCGCCTGAAGAGCACACCATACAGAGGTTGTAGAAACCGGCTCAACATGGCATGGTTCAGGTATGAGGGTGCTCTCCACATGGCCTAAGACAGGGTACCCTGTGATCTGCTTACTTTAATCCTGCTAGATGCCTTTTACTTGAGGAGCTCCAAGGACGGGCGACTTATGGCAGGATATTCCCCCAACCTAAGGCAGGGCCCTGGGAACCCTAGGAAGGGTAAGGGAAAAAAGGCAAAAAAACACTTGTCCCCCTTCCACCCCTCTGTTCCCAGGAGAGAGGGATTGCTTCACCACTCGAGAGGAGGGTCTCTCCTTGTCTCAGTCCCTTCTCCTTTGCTCTGACACCATGGTTGACTCTGACTGGTGCTCTCCACTTGATATCTGCCTGCCTTTGTATGGGAGGGGGGAGGGGATCTGTTGGGAGCTGTTTCCCCCTAGAGATCATTGCAGGAACCATCGCCCTGGGGAGACTATGGGGAACCCCACACCCATGGTTGTACTGGGATTGGTTCTGTTGCCCCACACCCAGTTGAAGCTGTTAATGGAGAAAAATAAAATAAATAAATAAATAAATTTAAAAAAAAGTAAAAGAAAGATTTATAAACAATATTTGGGAATATGGACACCGTTATTTCTCTCCAAACTGCTTCATGTTGTATGGGGGCACTGTTAATCAGGTCTTTCATGGTGTATCCTGTGTGCTAGGCTCATCTCAGGTACCAGTTGAATCAAATAATTTTCTGAATGTGTTCACGGTGACATTTCAGGAGGCTGTGGTCTATCATACCATATTGCTCTAGAGGCAATCCACAGGGTCTAATCTTCTGTGAAAGCAAAAGAAGAACCTCTTTTCCAAAGCATCATATTATTAGACCCAAATTCTGAAGTCATAATACCTTTATAATATCCACTCCGGTTTAGCTTGGCAGCCCATATAATGAAATATCTCTCTGCACTTAGCTTCTTCACAGTCAAAAAATTTAATAAAACACAATAATACATATAATCCAGACTCTCTGTGAATTTCCATTTTTACATAGCTTATTTTTTTACTTCTTTTAATCTATGTCTATCTGTACTCTGCCTCTTTAAAGACTTAACCCTTTTTTAAAGCATTAAATTTATTTTATGAGTCTTTATACTTTTTATCTTTTATCTTTCAAATCTCCATACATTTATTCAACATTGTGACCCATTTAGATGTCTTTTATGTCTGAATCAGTCCTATTGCATTGTCTATAATTCTCTACTGTCTTGAAGAGCTTTTAAAGGTAAGCAGCTTGATTGCAGCTACTCTGGATGTTGGTTCCACCTCTTTCCAATTTCAAAATGGTGGGAATACCATTTCTGCTGGCTCTGGGGCTGCCAGGTAGGAGCTGCTCTCAGCACTGTAACTCTGAGAACACATGTGTAGCACATAAACTCTTTTGATTTGAATTATAGCCAAATCTGCCATGCAGAGCACTGCACAACCTGGAAACATCTCTGTGTATGGAATCTGCCATGCTCTCCTGCCTGTGCATGCCTAGTAGATCTAATCCTGCCACCTGTCCAGGTGGGGGGGCTGAGCTATTGGCATGGTCTCAGAGTACTTTGTTCCTGACCCTGACTGGGCACACAAACATCTGGGCCCACGAGTACTCCATAGCTGGAGTTTGCCCCAGCAGCAGAGCCCAGGAAGCCTTGTTTTAAAATGGTGCAGCTTTTTTTCTAGTGTTATTGCTGAGTCGGGAAAATTTCTCTGCGGCACCCTGCCAGCACACAGGTAAAAGCTGTGGTAAACTCTATATTTGTGTCTAGAATTCCTTTTTAAGCCCTCACAGGTTTTAAGTTGGAGTTTGTTACAACATTGGGCAACACCAGCTTTCTGGATCATCCTGCCAGGGCAAACTCTGACTCTTTCAGTCAGGTGGTCTGACTTAGGAGCATTTGAGTGTAGTTTGTGAGCACACTGTTGCAATTTGCTTGCTGGCAAGGACCTTGAAACACCATAGACTTGTGGCAATAAACATGGCTACAGCCATGAGGCTGGAATCGCAGAAAGCTAAGGAATGGGCTGGATCCAGCCTTCAAAGCCACCCACAGCTTTAATCCTAGCCATTGTGCTTGGCAAATTAAAGACTCATGTGGTCAGAAAAAGGAGAGATATACAGTAAATTGAGATTCAAAGATGAAGAAAACCTCTAAATGTTTTCCAGTGTGTTAAAAATATATGCAGGCTAAAGGTTAAAGATAAAATAAAAAAGGAAAAAGAGAGTAGTTGGTTGTTGTGGTACACACCTTTAATACCAACACTTGGGAGACAGAGGAGGTAGACTGACTTCTGTGACTTCAAGGTGTGGTAGCACACACCTTTAATCCTAGAACTGGAGAGTCAGAGACAGGCTGATCTCTGTGAATTTATGGATGGCCTGGTCTACAGAGGGAGTTCCAGGACAATGATACACAGAGAACCTGTCTCAGAAAGCCAAAAGTTAAAAGTAAAAATAAAAGAAATAGAGGTTAAAATAAAGCCATGTAAAGATGAAAAATACATGGAGAATCTTGATATTGTATGTTATTATGCTCTCTTTGAATTGTTTGAATGCTGAGGAAGGAACAACAGCTGCTAAAAGGTATTTGTTTGTAATTTTTGCTAAGCTAATCCAAGATAGGTATTTTGAAAATACCCTGACTTCAAAATTGAAGTCAAAAGGTATGTTACTTTGGAGAAGAGATTTTGCTTTTGTTTCCACAGGAAATGATAGGCTGTGGATTCATTCTGAGTTCTACATCTTGAACAGATTCAAGACTGCTGCCTGAGATGATCAAGACTCACAGGATACTCCAGTCAGGACTTGATCATAACCCTAAATTTTCTTTAGGTCCCCATAAAATTATCAGTGCCCCCAACCACCAGGAAGTAGCATGGAATACTATGCCTATATTTCCAAAAGATAAACTATGGATATTTTCCTTTGTTTAAAAAAAAAGATGGAGAGCCTGGACTACAAGAGCTAGTTCCAGGACAGGAACCAAAAAAAAAAAAAAAAAAAAAAAAAAAAGCTATGGAGAAACCCTGTCTTGAAAATAAAAAAAAAAATGGGGAAGTGGTGTGGGAGAATTTTCTGTATTCTGTCAATCATGTTTTAAATAAACACTAATTGGCAAGGCAGGAAGTATAGTTGGGACAACCAACAGGAAGTAGAGGCAGGGCAATGATAACAGGAGTATTCTGGGAAGAAGGAAGCTCTTTCTATAGTCCTGTCTCAACCACCTAATAAGCAAGAAGTGACCTACCCCGCTGAAAAAGGTACCAAGCCATGTGGCTAATATAGATAAGAATAATGGGTTAAAATAAGTTATAAGAATTAGCAAGAAACCTGAGCTAATGGGCCAATCAGTTTACATCTAATGTTGACTCTGTGTGATTTTCTCAGGGAATAAACAACTGTGGAACCTGGTGTGAGGATATAAACCCCAACAAAGCAGGCCCTTATGTTACAGAAGCAAATGTGCCAAGGTTTCTCTATTCTCTATGTAGAGATATAATCAAAAGGCTACTTAGGAGTCGATAATGTCAACACATTTCTCATTCCAATTCCTCAAGTTTCCTAGTACTGTTATCTTTCTATTTTTTAACAGTAATGTGAATTTTTAATTCTTCTCTCATATAGTATGCCCATACTTGAGTTTTCATTCTCTCCCTTTCTCCATGTTCTCCCTCCTCTTCCCCCAGATTTGTCCTCCCTCCATCTCCCCTCAGGAAAGGGCAGGCTTCCCAGGAACATCAATGAAACACCAAGGTTATGGGAAACAACATATATGCACAGGATCTAGGTAAGACCCCCCATCCCACAGGCTCTCTAATCTCTTTGAGCCACTATGAATACCAGTCAATTAATTTTATAGGCTGGATATCCATGGTATCCCTGACTACCCTAGTGCTCCAATCCATCATTTGGAAGTATTTTGGAAACCTATGCTCCCATGAATTGTGAAACTGAAGCAATTGGCAAATTTGTAAACATGTGTAATCTCTCAGAAACCAAAAGTTAGCATATAAAAACCTATGCAAATTAGTAATAAGCATGACAGTTCAATTTTCTTTGAAAAAAATATAAGAAAATCATTTGGGTTCTTTTACATACCAGAAAATCGGTCCCATGAAAAGCACACTATTCACATCAACTGTAAAGACTATTGCTATGATGCAATGTTATTGTTTTGCACTATGGCTGAATACAACACTCATGTATATCAGCTAATATGAAGTTGTTAACTGGTGCTTCAACTGCCATAAGACTCACCCTTGCTGACTGACACACATGATACAGAAATGTATTCTGCATTTACTGAAGAAAAATATAATCATCTGGTGCAGGAGAATTGTCTTTATTCTGTCAATCATGTTTTAAATAAATGCTGATTGGCCAGGCAGGAAATATAGGCCAGAAAACCAGACAGGAAATAGAAATGATGTAATGAGAACAAGAGAATTCTGGGAAGGAGGGAGCTGATTCCTCCCACTCCTGCCCAGACCACAGAAGCAGCAGGATGTGAGCTGCCCCACTGAAAAAAGGTACTGATCCACATGGCTAACATAGATCAGAAAAATGGGTTAATCAAGATGTGTGAGTTAGCCAGTGAGAGGCTAGATCTAATAGGCCAATCGTCTTTATCACTTATAGAGATTTATGTGTGATTTTTCTCTGGGACTAAACAGTTGTGGGGAACCTGGCAGGACAAAAACCTCAAACATAAACAAACTAGCAGGCCCCTTCATGTTACAATCATCATCATCCAGCTACAAACCCTAGAACAGCAGTGACCTACTAGCACAATGGACTGATGAAATATTGGAATAAGTACAATGGCAGTAACCAGTCACTTTTTGATTGGATTTAAGGCCCCTCCAGAACATGGACAGCATTACTGACTCTGCTCACGTGGGCAAGAAACTGAGTGGAAAGATCATAGGCTACAGGAAAACCTGCTACTATGATTTTGCCAAAGCAACACAGTAAAAATATGATTTTTGTTGACATACTGCTACACAAAGAGATCAATATCACAAACAGCACACAGCAGTGAAGCCGTTTCTAGTGAGAGACGTATCTAACCCTGAGTCTTACAGCAATGTAGAGGGAATGTAAGGTTTCATAATACAAAGTCCAAGTTGAAAAGCTTCAAGAAAACCTTCCCTTAAGTTTCAGGGAGCTGAGCTAGTCAGAAGAGAGACAAAAAAATACACAGGGCCAGATGTAATAGAAGATTCCAAGAAAACAAGGAAACTGATGAACACATGAACTGAAAGAGACTGCAGCAATACACACAAACATACAAAGGTTCAAGTCAGATGGGGGCTCTGTCATTGAAAATGGGAAGTAGAAACAGGATTCCATCCCCAAAGAGAAAAAAATCAGCATTTGTTTCCTGATGGTAAAGAAAAATAGTTTTTTCATTGGATTCTCACTGGGTAATTTAACCACTCCTCTTGGAAGGACATATGTATTGGAAGCATTGTCAAACCGAAAACCAACTCAATGGAAATATAGTAGACTTTTGTACTCATTGGCCTTTTCTGGGGGCATATTAGGTCTTAATTCCTTATTTTAATTTTTCTTTTCTTTGAATGGAATAAATTTTGAAATTTGCCACAACAGAGATACAGAGATTTTTTTCACTAGGCTACTGGCCCACATTCCTACAACTTGTAGAAACAGGAGCCAGCCCCTACATTCTGAACAATGGGGGAACACTGCATCACTCTTTTCTAAACAGTCTGGGCTTGCTAGACACCCAGGAACATGCCCAGAACACTATGACCATCCCTTGGGGACTGCTGCCATCCTATTCCATGTCCTCATCCTCAGTGGCCTGTCTTAATGATGTCTCAAAATTTACATTTTGAGTTTGGCATGTCATAAATAAAGTCATAATTTGCAGCTGTTTTCTTGAAAAATGATTAAATTTCATTATTGGACCTAACTTTTTTTATTCTGTATTCTTTTCATATGGTTTGTTTGTCAACTTTCATGTTAAACTTGTTCTTCTCTTCTTCAGTAAAGAACTGAGCTTTCGCATGAATATGGCCTTCTTTACGTGTTGTTTAAATTTCTGGACAATTTAAAAGACTTTCAAGATGTATTTTCATGTTTATTTCCATAAAAAGTTAGTTTATAATTTCTGTTTATTTTACATTTAGGGTTGTCATGTTCGATTAATTTATTTTGCTATGTATGTATCTGTCACAAACACATATATGAAAGTCAGAGGAACTTATGGTTAGAAATCAGTGCTTTTTTTCAAAGATTTGGGATCAAGGGAGAAGCTCAAGTCATCACGTTGGGTGGTCAGCTCAGTGAGGCTTTGTAGAACATGTTGGGAAATGTCTCTTTCCCTTTCCACTATTGAGTAGTTGGACAACATTAGTGCTACCTCCATTTAAAATCAGGTAGGATCCATCCATGAATGCATTCATACCAGGCTATTAATTTCTTGTCATTTCACCATTGAAAATTTTTATAGAATATATTTTGATAACTTTCATCCTTACCCCACTCTTTGCAGAGCCTTTAACCTGCCTTGCCTTATAGTATTCTGGTTCTCTTTCTGCAAGAAAAAAAGCCAAAAGTCAAAATTTTTAATACATACATATAAGATATCCAGAAAGATAGGGCAAGTCTGAGCAAGGTAAAATGATTCATAAAACACATACACACACGTATATACATATATGCATGTACACATGTGTGTCATAAAGAAATCCAGTATTTCGTACACTAAAATCCTGGTTTGAATTAAAATATTATCATTCTGAATTTAGCTTATATATCCTGGCAATAAAAATTTAATATTAAATATGATTAACTGAAAAAAAGATATCCAGAAAGAAATGGAAAAGAACTCAAAAGTTTATTCCATTTCTTATAGGGTTAATTTTCTGTGTGCCAATAATTCCAGGTCATGGTTCCTAGCAAAAGGAGTCACTAAGATCCCAGTGTGTAACCATTAGAGGAAACTGATTATTTCTTTGCCTCCAGGAAAGTTGTAAATGTGTCCTTGGTTAGGAATGGAACTCCATTTCCACTTGTTTTCAATGAAAGAACCACCACCTGAATTGACCTCTTGTGTGATCCTTTGTACAGCCACAGCCTCTGTGAGCTCCTGTGCTCATCGGTCCTTCTGTATCTGGAATACACTGTGTCTTATATAGCTCCTCAGAAACTCATCCCAGACTGTGTGAGCTCCTGTGCTCATCGGTCCTTCTGTATCTGGAATACACTGTGTCTTATATAGCTCCTCAGAAACTCATCCCAGACTGTGTGAGCTCCTGTGCTCATCGGTCCTTCTGTATCTGGAATACACTGTGTCTTATATAGCTCCTCAGAAACTCATCCCAGACTGTTTTGCTTCATTTCCTTATAACCATTTACTTATAACCAAAGCTTTACAGACAGGACTAGTTGTCTTGTCCTAGAAAGCCCCCCCAAAAAAAAACAGATATAATCACCCAGTGCATAGCCAATTGGTTTAAGATGCTTCTCAGAATCCCCTCTTCTATAGCCACTGACACAAATATACACATAGGTGATAATAGATCATATGAGGAGTTCCTTCCCTAGCAACTAAAGCATCCATAAATACAAACCTACACCTTGAAATGCATGCAGGCAAACAAACCCACGGTATAAGGCTCAAAATGTACACTCAAGACTAGGTGTCAGTGCATCTCTCTCCCTTTTCTACAGTCTAAGCCCCACCCCACCCCCTCTGTCTCTCTCTATCTCTGTATGTGTGTTTGTATGTGCATGTGTCTGTCTGTCTTTCTTATGTGTGTGTTTGTGTGTGTAATTTGACTACTCAGGATAGAGAACTCAGCAAGCCGTGTGTGTGTATGTTACACCTAAAATAGAATGTATTTTATTCTTTACACACAAACACACATTTTTTTACAAAAAATGTATTTCCACACAAACATACATATTCACAGACAAATACACAGGTTCTCACAGTCAGAAATACATGCAATCATAAACATACAAGAATAGGTGCCAGATATTGCTAGGTAGCACTTTCTTTATATAAAAAGGTCTTCACACATGGCTAGGACTTATGTCCAGTTAGATACCGAATTTTCTATTGCAACAGGTACACACACACACACACACACACACACACACACACACAAATACACAGATAAATAGGCAACTTGTCCAAAGGACCCACACCACTCCTATTAATTGTCAGAAACGCAAAAAATAAGCTCCTATTGTCAAAGGCCTCATGCATAGTTTCAATTCATCCTCAGTAAGACCTTCACAAATGCAAAGGTCCATGTCCAAATACATGACTAAATGTTATATTATATTAGGTAGACGCTCTGCTGCAGCAAAGGCCACACTTACACCCATGGATGGTGTTAGGTCATTTTAGGTGTATACAGCCTGTCAAAAATAAATTTGTAAAAATAAACAACACACACACACACTTACCTGCATGCATGTAAACACGGGTGCACATAAACTCACTAGTATGTATCATGTTCTGCCTGTTACCATTTACAGACAAACTTACATAAACATAAATTGATAGGTGGCAAGACTTTCAATGTGTTTTCCCCCTTAAAGTGAAAGTCAGGAACTATTTCTTCTTGATGAGTTGCTTTGAATACACAACCAAACCTATGGTATATAAGCCCTGAAAATACACACAGAGCTAGGTTCAGAGCCTCTTTGTTTCTTTCTGTCCTACATTAAAGGCCCACATATATGAATTCTCTTCCCCCAATCCCGTTCTCTCTCTCTCTCTCTCTCTCTCTCTCTCTCTCTCTCTCTCTCTCTCTCTCTCTCTCTCTCTCTCTCTCTCTCTCACCACACACACACACACACACACACACAATACACACAGACAAAGACACATAGACACAGATACACACACAAATATTCACAAATAAACACATATACACACGCCTAGGTATCGTCTCTTGACACAAAAATGAAGCAAGTTGGAAGAAGAGAATTACATACTTTCTCTATGAGGAGCATTCTAAAAAAAAACCTAAAAACCAACAGGTCTTAAAAACTTGGTTCAAATTGGACACTAATACTGAAGAAATGTACAAAATAAGTCCAGATTTGAAGACAAGTTTACCAAGAGATTGAGTATGTTTCCTCAGTGTACTAGAAAGCAAACAAATTGTAGAATAAATTGTAGAAGTTGTTACAACTGAGAGATGGAAATTTTTGAAATAAAATGTCCCATAACAAAATGAGTACAAGAAATGAGGAAAATCAGTGAGGAAAATAGTGTTTCGATATGGTTATGTTTAGTATTAGTTTAATTTTAGGCTATTTATTACCAGTATCGGTATAGCAAGCCATGACTAGTTGATGATGTAACTTTCGAGTTTATAAAGTAAAGGTTTTTACATAGCCTGAAACACTGGTATTAAGGAAGGAAGGGGGCTATTAAAGAAAGATCTGCATGCACTCAAGACATGGATGCTGGATTTTTAAGAGAGCCTGACTTTTTGTTATAGATTATTATTTCTTTGAATTCAGGATTTCTTGGGGTCTTGTTGATGTTGCATTTATGGGTGTTAACAAGACAATAGTGTAAAATATAGCCTGATGATCAGTTCAGCAAGAAAAGACAAGAAAAGGACTAAAAACAAATCCTACCTTCAGAAACCAAGTCCATTTTCACAACTGAAAGGTGATCCTGGAAAGGAAGAAATGTGAAGGGTTTTTTTTTTTTTGACTAGCTGGGATGTATCTACACAAAAGACACACACCCCCACACCCACACGCGCACACACACACACACACACAATCCCAACAACAATGCCTTCTGCTCTAATCCTGTTCTCACAGGACCCCACGTGCAGTCAAAGTGTGTTACCAAGCATTCTCGTGCAGACACGAGTTATGTGATTTCAACCTGACCAATGAGAGAGTCCCGATTTTTTATCCAATCTGATTGGCTCAGTTCTGTACATGTGACCAATCAGGTCACAGATCAGGATGCAGATTCAAAGCACGAGGTGGGTGGCTGTCGGACAGTTGGTGCTAGTCCTGGAAGGCTGAAGGCAGAGCTTTCGCTTCGAGGACATCATTGGCAGAGGCAGTACCTACAGAGAGTGTATGAAGCCGCTAATTTGGAGAAGGCCCTTCTGATCTACTCAAGCAACACCTGGTATAGCCTGATTGACTGTTGTCTTCCAAACCCCTTTTGCTTTTATGAGACCCACATTGTTCTCTTCGTTTGTCAAAAGAACTTTGGACTGGGGATTTGGCCACCAGACCTTGTTCCTGCTGGTTGACTAATGAGGATCCCAAGCCTGGATTCTGAGCAACCTAGGACTCTGTTCATCACTCTTTTGTCTAAAGAGTCTGTGCCAGCTGAGACACCCAGGTCCCTAATCCTTGGACTTCCCCAGGTTGACCACAGTTCCCCTCAGTGGCTTGTTTAAGGTTCACTCAAAATTTACATTTTGTGTCTGTCTTATCAAAGTAGCAAACTGATCTGCATTTTCAGCTGTTTTCTTGAAACGGCTTAAATTTAATTATTGGACCTATGGGCATTGTAAACTCTATCTTTTTCAAATGTTGATTTGTCAAATCTTATATTGAAATTGTCCTTCTGTTCTTCAATAATGAACTGAGCTTGAGCATGAACATAGCTGTTTTCATGTGCTGTTGAATTTGCGGAAAAATTTGAAGTACTTTTAATAAGGATTCTCATGTCTAAGTACATAGACTGCTGGCTTATAATTTCTTTTTATTTTATATTTAGATAATTTATTTCTATTTACCTACTTATCTTCAAGTGTATTACAACACATATTTATTAAAGTCTAAAATAATTTGTGGATGGAAGTTATGGTATTATTTCCAATATGTGGTATCAAGGGAGAAAAGCTCAGATCATCAGGTCTTGTAGTAAGCTCCTGTAGGCTATGTAGAACATGTTGGAAAGTATCTCTTTCTTCTTCCTCATTGAATACTTGGGCAAATATAAGTGTTAATTCTTTTTAAAAGTTAGGTAGGATCCATACATGAGAGAATTCATACCAGTCTGTTCTTTTCTTGACATTTTATTATTGAAAGTCTTCTATGCAATGTATACTGATCATTTTCCCCTGCCCAATTTTCTCCAACACCCTCCTATCTTCCCATACCATTTTAGGTTATAGTCTTATGTTCTTTCTATTATAAAAAAAGAAAAAAACATACAATAAGGTATTAAGACCTATAAAATGTCCCCAGAAAAGGACAATAAACACAAAAGTCTACTACATTTCTATTGAGTTGGTTTTGTGTTTGACAAAGATTCCAATATATGTATCCTACCAAGAGGAGTGGTTAAGTTACCCAGTGAGAATCCATTGGAGGAAACTTTTTTCTTTGCCATCAGAAAACAAATGCTGATGTTTTCCTGTTTGTGGATGGAACTGTTTCTACTTTCCATTTTCAATGACAGCACCCCCATTGGACTTGAACCTGTATTTGTATTCTTGTGTGTATTGCTGCAATCTCTTTCAGTTCATGTGTGCATCAGTTTCCTTGTTTTCTTGGAATCTTCTATTACATCTGTCCATATGTATCTTTCTGCCTCCAATTCTGACTAGTGATGTCTCCTCTGAAACTTGAGGGAAGGTTTTCATGAAGCTTTCTAATTGGGACTGAATATTATGAAACCTCACACTCGCTCTACATTGCTGTAAGACTCAGGTTTAGATATATCTCACACTAGAAACAGCTTCACTGCTGTGTGCTGTTTGAGACATTATCTCTTTGTGTAGCAGTATGTCATCAAAAATCATTTGTTCACTGTGTTGCTGTAGCAAAATCATAGTAGCAGGTTTTACTGTAGCCTAAACCCTGTCAACTCAGTTTCTTGCCCACATGAGCCGTGTCCGTAATGCTGTCCATGTTCTGGAAGGGCCGTAAATCCAATCAAAAAGTGACTGGTTACTGCCATTGTACTTACTCCAATATTGCATCAGTCCATTGTGCTAGTATTTCACTGTTGTCCTAGGGTTTGTAGTTGGATGATGTTGATGATTATCTTTTTCTTCAGTCGAATGTAGAATGCATTTCTATATCATGAGTGTCAGTCCCCAGGGATAAGTCTTCTAGCAGTTGAAGCACCAGTTAACAATTCTATGTTTTCTGATATACATGAGTATTGTATTCACCACTAGTGCATAACAATAATGTTGCATCATAGCAATAGTCTTGGCAGTAGAGGTGAGCATTGTGGTTTTCATGGGACTGATTTTCTGGTATGTAAAAGAACCCAATTATGTCAATGAACCCAAATGATTTTCTTGTAATTTTTTCAAATAATTTGAACTATCATGCTTATTACTAGTCTGCCTAGGATTTTACATGCTAACTTTTGATTTCTGAGAGGTTACACATTCTTAACAATTTGCCATTTGCTCCAGTTTCACAATTCACGGGAGCATAGGTTTTCAAAATACTTCCAAATGAAGGATTAGAGCACCAGGGTAGTCAGGGACATCATGGATACCCAGCCAGCAAAATCAATTGACTGGTACTCACAGTGGCTCAAAGAGATTAGGGAGCCTGTGAGACAGTCATCTTACCTAGCTGCTGTGCATATATGTTAGTTCCATAACCTTGATGTTACTGTGGGATTCCTAACAGTGGGAAAGGTAGTCGCTAACGTTTCAGCCTACTTATGGTACCTTTTTCTACTTCTAGGATTATTGTTCAGGCTTGATATGATAGTATGTGAATAGTTTTATAGAAGCATATTATGTTGTGTTTCATTGATGTCCCTGGGAGGCCTGCCTTTTCCTGAGGTGTGATGGAGGGAGGCTAAAATTCACATTACTATTTAAAAATAGAAAGATAATAGACTAGGAAGCTTGAGGAATCGGAATGAGAAATAAGTTGACATAATGGACTCCTAAGTAGCCTTTTGGTTGTATCTCTACATAGAGAATAGAGAAACCTTGGGACATTGGCTTTATTCTTATGTTATCAGGAAACATCACACTTGTTACATAGGCCCTCAAAGAAACATTATCAGATCTTAAAAAAGAAGAAAATAATAATGTAAATTGAATGAACATGTATAAAACTTTCAAAATTATTGAAAGTTTAAAAAATAAAGATTCAAAACCAGTTGTAAGTATACAAATAATTTAAAACTTAATGATTGATACCATAGATTTCTTAAAAATGTTTTATCAGTTGAGTTTGCATAAAAGCAGGTGACTGACACAGAATGATATTCCACATTATTTAAAGACCACTTTTCATTATGGTGTAGACAAGAGGGATATCACTACATTCACCAAAATATCTCAGAGTAAAATATACAATTTGGGAACAGGAAAAATAGGTACATTTGATGGCATAATCTGAAAAAGATTACATTAGGATCTAGTAATGTAAAATGTTTCTCTTAGAAATGATATTCCTTCTCCTCCGCATGGGATAGCATCTGCAAATTGTACATCATAATTTTCCCTATTTCCTCAGATTTCATTATTTCTGCAGGAATGCTGATTATCCTTTGCTATTTGTATTATGTACTTACACTAAAAGTTTTTTCAAAGTGTTTGTGATTTTATGATTTCCATTGTTTAGGTTAGTGAGAACTTAGCCATGAACAAATATTCAAAGTTACTCCTAAAGGCAGATTCAGAAATGGTTAGGTTTGCATAGAACTTTTAATTCATTTTATTTTCAAATATATTTACACAATAAAAAGGATATCATCTCCATATAAAAAATGCCTTGTTAGTTGCCAAAAGAAGTCTTTGAAATGATTTTTTAGAAGTAGCCATATTTAAAGTAACAAGACCAAAGCTTGACTTTAGATTTAAACTGAATTTTCTCCTCTTTGATCACTTTAGGTAAGATTGTATCTGTTTTGCTTATTCTTTTCAATAATCAAGCACTTATTATTGCAATGTTCAATATATTATTGTAATGTTCACACTGGTCTTTTCCTTAGATTTAGTTTTCTTCTTCTGTACATTTTCCAGGATTTCTTTAGAGTTTGGCTTATTCTTATTTTCTGTGACACAGAAGTTCACTGTAAGGTTGTTTGCATCTGTCACATTTGTCCATGAAGAAACAGAAAGCTAAAAACTTGACCCCTTGACTTACTTCTCATTGTTTTTAATCTATTTTAATTTTTTAATCTCATTGTTTTCTCAGTTGGCATGGAAATTATCAAGAACCTTTCTAGCGAGACCAGAGACGAGGAGAGCATGCAGCTGGCCCTTGCCAGCACCTATGAAGAGGAGACTATTACAGATCACTATGTCATGCTCAATACCCTCGGCAAAGGGGCCTTTGCTGAGGTGAAGTTGGCTTGCCACCTCCTCACAAATATGAAAGTCGCAGTTAAAATCCTTGCGAATGGTGAGGAGAGTGATGCTAATAATGAAAAAGAACTCAACATCATGAAAGAGCTGGAGCACCCGTACATAATAAAGCTCTTCCACGTCATCAACAGCAAAGACCACACGTATATGGTGTTGGAGTTTGCAGCACATGGTGATCTAGTCACGCTCATTGAGGAGGGTGGCCCTCTTCAGCAGACACAGGCCCAACACATCTTCTGCCAGATGGTGTGTGCTGTGCACTACTGCCATGATAATGACATCGCCCACAGGGACATCAAGCTAGATAACATCCTGCTTGATGGCAAAGGAAACATCAAACTGTGTGACTTTGGCCTGGCCGTCAGGGTCATCTCTGGGCAGAAGTGCAAGGGATTGTGTGGCACAATTGAATACTGTGCTCCAGAGCTATTTTATTTCACAGAGTATGATGCAAAGGCAGTTGACATCTGGAGCATGGCAGTGGTTTTATATGCAATGTTGGCAGCAAGCTTCCCTTTCAAAGCAAAGACCTATGCAGACATGAAGGAGGTGATGCTGAATCCTACATACTACCTTCCTTACACACTTTCTCAAAACCGTTTGCTTGTGCACCTCATTGTGCACTTGTTCACTGTGAACCCTAAGCAGAGGCCCTCAATATATGACATTAGGCAACACCCGTGGATCAGAGACAGGGAAGAACTTTGGAAACTCCCATCATCCTCAGAGTCATTCTGTAACAAACGAAATCTCAGCATTGTTCAGGCTATGTGGGGTATGGGCTACCATCCCAAGGCTATTAGTGATAGTCTTCGTGAGAAAAAATTCAATAACATCATGGCCACATACCTAATTTTAAACCAAGCGTCACCCCAGGACCACACTAAATCTGCCACTAGGTCCTTGCAGGCCTGTGTTGCTGTGTCATCAACAGATGCTCTCAAGTCCCTTCCTCCTAAGAGGAGAGTGAGTGAGCCTGCCTTGCCCACTATCGCCCTGCTGGCTAAACATCAGGGGCATGATGAGAAGTGTTCAAGAAAGCAGGTGACCAGAAGTCTGAGCATGCCTGCCACCTTGTGCTGCCTGCTGAAGGAGGACAGCCCACCCCAACAAGTATCCACAAGTCCTTCTGAGGTTACTCCTCTCCTGAGCAGAAGTTTGGCAGTAAGTAGCATGGTTTGCAATGAGTTATCCTCAAGATGCCAATTCTCTGAGTGTATTTCTTCTGCACAGTGTTTATCCTGCGAGAAGCTGCAGGAAATGAGCACCCCCAAGAATAGCTCAGGTGCTCAGAGTACACCCTCTGTAAAGAAGGAAAGGGAGACACCTGAGGGTATGAGAACCATTGAAATCCTTGGAACTCAGAGATCTTCCCTTCAGACAACATCCAAGAACAACTTAAAAGGTGTCCTTCCCAAAGATGTAAGTGCAGCCTCTGCCAGCAGTCTGTCCAAAGGTTGGAAGAGGGTTAAGAAGAGAATTGGGAATTGTGTGAGATTTCTGTGCTGCTGTCTGCCACTCTCAAGGAAAAGCTATGTTTCTCAGAAGGAAGAGGCACCACTGGAAGGAGAGAGCAGGTCAGGTGCACACACACAGCTAAATGAGGTGCCCAAGATGCACTTCAGTGTTTATTAATCTATATGTTTTCTAATGTCCTTTGTGACCATCGCATGATAGTTAGGGTAGGTAAATTAGGAAATCTTATTTCAAAAACAACTCTTCCAAGCACCACAACCACCTTTAACCCGAATTGTTTAAGCTAAAGTAGACAATACTGATTGAGAAGTAGAGGCTGTAGAGGCAGCCAGAAGTAGTGTTGGCTAAAGGAAGAAAGAATTATAGAGCATCAAAGGCTTTGAGGGAAGAAAACTAAAAGGACCAGGAAAGAGTATGAGAAGAAGAGACACCAGAAAACACGTGGTCCAGAAGGATATAAGAGTCAAGACTCTGAAGTATATATTTCAAAGTTCTTAAGACTGTGCCTTCCATATGTCATTATCATTTTACATATTGAGTCACTGTAGAGGACGAGACATTGGGTTTACAGTTTTCTTGACTGAGATAGGCAAATTGGGAGTCGTGAAGGAAGTCCAGATGGCAGAATGTCGTGTATTCCAACAGAGAAGTCCAGCACAGGAGGTGGTAAGCCTTCGTCTACCATAGGCTTTTCCACAGACAACCATTCTTAACAGAAGGTATGTCCAAAGGCTGCCCTTCAATAGCATCCTTCTCAGAGAGCAACCCTGTGCCACAATTCCCCCAAAGTTACCCTTGAATTAGAATCCCCAATGTGCCAGTCTTCCAAGACATGCAACTTCAATACACAATCATCTGTCTTTCCCTTCAAGGTCAAGTCCAAGGGAGATGTTTTTTTCACACTGGACTGAGGTAAATCTCCTGCTGCCTCCCCTTCCCTCCCTATATTATGTTTGCAGGCAGCCTGTATCCATTTCCCTCTTTTCACGGGAGACACTACAACTGCATGCTGGTTCAGTCTAGCTGTTGGTGAATGGGCCCTTACTGTGGGGTGCTTGTCAGAACCACATTTGTCTTCTAATAGGAAAGTGACAGCAAGCAGGATGGAAATGGGTATCACTATAGAAGGAATTCTGGAATGTTGCTCCAGTTTGCAAGGTGAGTATTGCTTGATTTCCCTGGTGTAGAATAGACACATGACTTAGGCTATAGTCTTAAAACTACTTTTTGATTAGATCCCACATCAGGAGCCAGAGGGTCAGACCTACACAGAAACTTGTGACTATAGATTAGAAGCATTCTTCTACGATTCTCTTGTGAAAGTTACATTGGTGTTGTCATGGACACTATCAATGTAGAACCAATGATGTAACGAAGAGTAGCAACTCAGAAGGGACTGAATGCCAGGGCTTATCTGTGGGTCTCATGCCTGAAGGCAGCACTGAGAACACTAATTTTCATAGTGTTGTATTAGAGAGGTGTCTGTGATTTGCTCTATCCTTCACACTGATTCACACAAAGATAAGCATGAGGATGCCAGAGTCAAC
>CADCXT010005677.1:0-33564 GCA_902806775.1 Microtus agrestis
GCTGGCCGGCTGGCGCATGCGCACACCCTCCTCCACACTCCAGCGCTGCAAGGTGGATGCCGCGTCGAGGAGAGAGCCTTCTCCCTCGGGCAAAGAGAAGAAGCTCGCCGAGGAGTCACGCAAGACACCTCCTGCGTGTTCTGAAGCACTCATCCTCACCGCCACTTTCCCCCTAAAAACAAAAAAATTTAAAAAGAGGTCCCACACACCACTTCCTAGCACCCGCAGGCCATTTTCAGCTCTTTGAAAACCTTAAAAATGAAGCTGCTCTATAGATAAGTGGTACCCACCGGTACCTTTTCACCCGCCGCCCCTTACTCACTTTTTCCAGGTCCCAGTTTATCTCGCGAGACCCATACCTGCCGGCTTCGGGATTGGAAGTCGAAGCACAGATTTGCAAATACCTGTCTCCTGACTATGAAGCAAGGGCAGGGGCCGTGGCATATACCACCGCCGCCCCCGCCCCCAGGACCTTAGTGCGCGCGGGGAGGGACAACAACCAAAGCAGGGATAGGAAAAAGGAGCTAACCGATTTTTGACGGCGGCGGGTAGCTGCTAGGCCTAGGCACGTGGCCTGTGCCTCACAGGCCGGACTGGTGTACCCTGGGAATTGTAGTTTTGTTCCCACCTCGAGTCCCACTTCCATCCTTAGCCAAACATAGGCCTCAGGCAGGGAGAGGGTTTGCTGACGCCATTTTGTGGGGAACAATGGCCAATGGCCCCGTGATGACGAGTGGGGGAGGGAGCAATGGTTTAAAGGTTCAGTTAACCTCCTATGGCCCCTCCGTCTCATAGCAACCCCTTCTGAAGCCTGGCCCCGCCCCCCTGCTACTCTGAGGAGCTTGGACTGCCAGCCAGGGAAAAAGCTACTTTTTTCCCCAGAGGCTGACTCTGTCTCCCATTATCCACCTCCCTGAAAAACTCCCAGTTCCTCGAATTTGTGAGTCTTCTTGAAGCTTTCATGGAATGGTAGCCTGAGCTCAGTGGCTTTAAGAAGTGCTCCACATACTGACTGAGGCACAGTGAGGAACTGTTTCTGTAATGCATAACAAGCCTGCCCTGACAAAGGAGGAAACTGAGGCTCAAGGAGGAGACAACAGAAATGACTCGCTGAAGGGTAGCCAACAAACACCAAGCAACAGTTTCAAAGATTACCAAGTTATTTCAAGTCTTAATCTGTCCTTACTCTCATGAGACAGTAACTAGAAACTGTGGCCACCTTTTTACTTCTCCGTGTTGACTAGTCAGTCCTTTGACTGCCACACAGGTGCCTTCAAAAACCAGGCTCACTCGGGGCCCTGCCTTTCTCTGTTCCCTGAGCGTGATGATACAATCAACACAGAGCAATGCTTAGGAATGCTAACCGTTCAACCTGCTCTGATGCAAACTCTTCCAGGTAGTCTATCTTTGACTCCTTGCTCAGCAATTACTAAGCACTGTGACACACAAACACATACAGCTTTAGGAATTTAAAAATCAGATGACGTTGTTCCCATCCAACTACAGATTCCTTTCAATGTAGAAATACTTTTTTTAAAGTTTTTAAATATTTTCATTCAATCATTCAATACTTTTTTTTTTCGAGACAGGGTTTTTCTGTAGCTTTGGAGCCTGTTCTGAAACTAGCTCTTGTAGACCAGGCTAGCCTTGAACTCACAAAGATCCACCTGCCTCGGCTTCCTGAGTGCTGGGATTAAAGGCCTGTGCCATCACAGCCTGGCTTATTCAATGCTTTTTTTTTTCAAGTAACTTTGAAGAATTTTTATACGCATATGAATGTTTTACATGCATGTATGTATGTGTACCACATGTGTGCCTGATGCCCACAGAAGTCAGAAGAGGATATTGGATTGCCTGGAACAGTTGTAATAGTTGTAAACTGCCGTGTGGGTACTGGGAATGAAACCCAGGTCCTCTGCAAGAGCAGCAAGTGCTCTTAACTGCTGAGCCTTCCCTCCAGCCCCTTGCAGACCTACTATTGGTATATGTAAGTCCAGCACTAAGCACAAATGTTATTGCAAGCAGAAATGACAGTAAGTAGTTACAGCTGGTCACCAATATGTTGGAAAACATTCCCTTTCTGCCCACTGGTTTCCACTATCAAGTGGTAACTGTGATATTTCCATTCAGCTAACATAAAATTTGAATAATTATTAATCACTTCTAATTTGACTTTATATTATTCCATAAAAACATCCAATAACCCAGTTATTTTTGGAAGCATTACTGCCAAGAAACCACAAAAATTTTCACTTGAACTATTTTTGGTGTTCCTCCACGACCAAGAGAATGTTTAAAACAAGGTCTTGTGTGTACTAAGGCTGACCTTGAGCTTACTACATAGCCAAGCATGACCTTGAATTACTGAACCCAATGCTGGGACTCCAAGATGTACCCCCACATGCACCTGGGATCAGTTTTAGAGGTCAGCGTCCCAAGGCAAATTCCTGTATTATTTGTTTGCCTGTCTTGCCACCTCCTCCCTTGAGATATCAGAAAACAGACTATGGGAGAGGTAGAGAAAAATATGGGGAAAAACTACTCATATCTCAAAATAATGTTGAGCCACACATATTTTCTATTAAATGTTAGTATCCTAATAAAAGACATGAAATGCATTTCTTATCCAGTCACTCACTAGTTAAGACAGTAACTCTAAACCAGGCAGTGGTGGCACATGCTTTTAATCCCAGCACTAGGGAGGCAGAGGCAGGCAGATCTCTGTGGGTTCGAGGCCAGCCTGGTCTACAAAGCGAGTTGGAGGACAGGCTCCAAACAGGCTCCAAAGCTACAGAGAAACCCTGTCTCGAAAACTAAATAAATAAAAAATATTTTTTCTCAAAAGAAGCCTAAAACTTTGGAGGATTATTACTCCAATCTTCTAGGGACAATTAATGTCTACCTCCCCTCCAAGCACAAGTGAGCAGGTCCTTTGGGCTTAGTGACTTGCTTAAAAACATGCAGCCTTGAAGCCCAGCACTAGGGAGGCAGAGGCAGGGAGATCTCTGTGAATTCGAGGCCAGACTGGTCTACAAGAGCTAGTTCCAGGACAGGCTCCAAAAGCTACAGAGAAACCCTGTCTCAGAAAAAAAGAAAAAAGTGAAGCAGTGGAATTTCTCTAATCTTGTTATATTAACTGTTCTTCTCTTCAAAGACAGTGTTTCAGCCGTGCAGTGGGGGCATATGCCATTAATCCCAAAACAGCAACAAAAAAGATAGAATGTTTCCAGGTTTGCCCGGGGCATCTGTCAGAGCACAGTTTGGGCGCCTAACACTTCTGTTTGTTTTGTTTTGATTTTGTTTCTTCGAGACAGGCTTTCTAGGTAACAGTCCTAGCTGTCCCAGAACTAGCTCTACGTAGACCAGGCCCGCCTCGAATTCACAGAGAGCCGCCTTTTTCTGCCTCCTGAGTGCTGGGATTAAAGGCGTGCGCCACCACCGCCTGGCGGCACCTGACTTTTAAAAAACTATAAAAATGACCAGACAGAGAAAGGCGGCTCTCTGTGAATTCCAGGCCGGCCTGGTCTACGTAGAGCTAGTTCCAGGCAGGTTCCAAAGCAGCAGAGAAACCCTTTTTTTTAAAAAAAAAAAAAAGAGGAAGAGGGGGAGGAAGGAAGAGGAGGAACGAGCCTAAACGCCTCTGAGAAATATTTATGGAGAAGAGATCCTGAGCCTGAAATACAGTTTCTGAAACAACTAACCATTCCTTTGAAAAGATCAGGCCCTGGCGCCCATTCCCATCCACTACACCACACAAGCAAGGCATTCTTGGGAAAAATATTTTGTGCTGCAGATTTAAATCATTGTCTACTCACTCAGGTGTATAATAACAACAGTTAGCAATTAAATAGCATTAAATATGAATCCACTGAATAGAAGCATCAGTCTAAACACCATTTTTTAAAATTTGTAAACCAAGGCATAAAGAGGTTTACAAGGTTACACAATAACTCAGCAAATAAGTAGGAGAACTAAAATTTGAACCCAGCTACTTTAGTCCATGCTTTTAGCATTTTTGTTGCTTTTGAGGGGAGGGCTAGGTGAGACAGAGTTTCATGTAGCCCAGGCTGGTTCTTTTTTGTGTGTTTTTGTTTTTTGAGACAGGGTTTCTCTGTGTTGCTTTGGAGCCAGTCCTGGAACTAGCTCTTGTAGACCAGGCTGGCCTCGAACTCACAAAGATCCACCTGCCTCTGCCTCCCAAGAGCTGGGATTAAAGGCCTGCACCACCAGCACTGGGCTCAGGCTAGTCCTTGAAGTCACTACACAGTTGAGAATAACCTTGAACTCCTAATCTCCCTGATTCCTACCTCCTAAGTGTTGGTGTCGTAGACCTGGCTATCGTTCCCAAGTTTCTAAAAAGCTTCCCCATTCCTTGGAGCAAGAAAATAACTCTTAATTCCTCTTTTTTTTTTTTCTCAGCATGCTACAAAAGAAGCTTAATTCCTCTTGATGTTCCCCTATCCCAGGCTCTAACCACATTATTGAGTTACTATATACTGCTGATACCTAGGAGAAAAGGTATTAATTTCTTGGTATCAAACTGTACATATTGGCACTCAGCAATCCATTACCCATTCCCACATTGTTCCTTTATGCTGTCAGATCCTGTGTTACATTAGTGCTTGCCACTGATGTGGGAATGTCTTTTACAGATTGCCTACAAGAGCTTCTGTTCTCCCAGGTTTTGCTTTCTACCCTGAGATGCTTTCAGAAAGCCAGATACAAACCCCTTCTACATAGCACCCAAGAATATTCCTACAAACATTGTATTATCCATAGCCTTAAAGGGTAGGAAGGGTCAAAATATTCTGTATATATAGCCAAAGTAAATATAATCACTATATCTTTATGTTTATTTTGGCACTATTCACAACAGCCAAGATATGGGATCAATCTGTATTTATCAATGGATGAGTATTTGTGTTACCCAGTTTTTAATGTCAGCTTGACACAAGCGAGGGGAAACGGGAAGAAGGAAGTTCAATTGAGAAAATACCTCCATCAAAGTGACCTGTAGGCAAGCCCATGAAACATTTTCTTGATTGATGATTGATGTGGGAGGGCCCAGCTAATTGTGGGTCAAGACATCTCTGGATTGTCCTAGGCTACATAAGAAAGCAGGCTGAGCAAGCCACGGGGAGCAAGCCAGTAAGTAGTGCCCCTCCATGACCTCTACTTAGTTCTTGCCTCCAGGTTCCTTCCTTGGGTTCTCGCCCTGACTTCTCTCAGGAATGGAAAGTGACTTAAGAATTGTAAAAAGATGCCGGGCAGTGTTGGCACACACCTTTAATCCCAGCACTCAGGAGGCACAGGCAGGTAGATCTCTGTGAGTTTGAGGCCAGCCTGGCCTACAGAGCTAGTTCCAGGACAGCCAGGACTGTTACACAGAGAAACCCTGTCTCAAAAAAAAAAAAAAATTGGCCAGGCGATGGTGGCGCACGCCTTTAATCCCAGCACTCGGGAGGCAGAGGCAGGCGGATCTCTGTGAGTTCGAGACCAGCCTAGTCTACAGAGCTAGTTCCAGGACAGGCTCCAAAGCCGCAGAGAAACCCTGTCTCGAAAAGCCAAAAAAAAAAAATGGAAAAAGAAAACCAGCTCCACAGCTAGGCAGTGGTGGCACACACCTGTAATCCTCTCCCTGGAAGCAGAAGCAGAGGTATCTTTGTCAGTTCGAGGCCAGCCTGTTCTACAGGGTAAGTTTCAGGATAGCCAGGGCTACATAGAGAAACTCTTGTCTCAAAAAACTAAAAGACAAACAAAGGAGACAACAAAAAGTAGAATCAAATATTACAATCTGTTAATTTAGCAAATAACAAAATTTTAGTTAGTAAAAATAAGTTCCCAGAACTGATTACATACCATGGTTGACAATAGCAATATCTTCCTTATAACTGCCAAAAGTGTACATATTAAATATTCTCAATTAAAAACAGTATATGAGCCAGGCATGGTGATACATGCCCTTAATCCCAGCAATGATGAGAACCTCCGTGAGTTCCAGATCTGCATTAGATCCTGTTACTGAGTGTCATTTAAGCCACTCTACCTTGTATTCATTTTATATACTGAGCATGGAACCTAGGGACTCATGCATGCTAAGTGCTGAACCACTGACCTATATCCTGGGTCTTCTATTTTAGTGGGAGAACTTTGAGTTTTTCTTAATCTCAGCTACTCCCAAAATGGAGATTTTTATGATGAGATTTCAGGACACACAATTTAATCACTTTCTTGGGGATATAGCTTTATTAGGAAAAAAAATACTTGAAGAGTGACAGCTCTCTCCTGGTATATCTTTATTTGCCTAGAGGGTTGTTTGTTTTATTGTTGCTGTTTTTATTTCTTGAGCTAGAGTATTGGGCTGGCCCTGAGCTCTCCATGTCGTCAGAGATTACAACTGTCACTTAAGGCAGTAGAGTCATCTGTGTAAGGGCATGCACACACACTGTAAGGAAAAACAGTACCTCTGTTCACTGTCTCGGGCCAACAGTTGCATGCCTTTCAGTATCCCATGAAGGTCTGGAGGTGGTCAAAGATGATGGAATGGAACCTAATTATGTCTCTTCTAGGTAGTGAATTATCTAGCAGTTTGTAGATCTTGCCATCTGACATGTCTCAGGGTAGAGGTGTAACTACTGAAGTAGCCTTCCACTTCATCTCAGTGTTAGAGCCCAGCATAGCTGAGACCTTGAACTCAGTTCCTATCCCCAGTGGAGAAAAAGCTTCCTGAGAATGGTTTCCCGAGGACAAACAAAACAACAGTGTGAAAGATGCTTCCAGCAGCAATAGGTTTGCAAATGGAGAATAGCCACTAGAACCCTGGGTTGAGAAACGAGAAAGATACATGCTTGGATATATTCAGGGCTTTAATTTTCCCATGGGGGAAAAACTCTCACTTATTAACAATAAATACTTCATATTAAAAATTTTATCGAACACTGATTATATGCAAGACATTCTAGTTTATTACATTGTAAAATCCAATGTATAAAGCTGGATTGTAGAGACAATCCATTGTTTTCAATTGCCTTCCCCTGTGTTCACATCTCACTCAGGGTTCCCAAGACCTACTCAGTGAGAAAAGGGCCATATTCTCAAGCCACCACTGATTGGACCAGAGTAGATAGCAGGGTTAATTAGTTTCTTATTCCCAAGAATGTGGATGGGAAAGAATGTGTAGAACAGATAACTGTAGCACTGAGCTACAGACCCATGCCCCAACTGCTTTTCGTTTTCTGAAACAAGGACTCAAACACAGTTGTAGACAAAGATGACTTTGAATGTGGAGGAAAGTCTTTTGCCTACATTCTAAATGCTGGCAATACAGGTCAGCACTGCTACACTGGGTTTATGGGGTGCTGGAGATAGAACCCAAACCCAAGGCCTCTTGCCTGCTCTGCAGGCACACTACCAATTAACTAAGCTACATCCCAGCCTTGAATCAGTTTTTAGTAATGGGAGGTCAGCCTCTCTTTAGAGGTCTCTGTTCTCCATAAGATAAACTCTAGGCACTGACTCATTCCAAGGCGGTGAGTCCTATTTACAAGCTGTAAGTCTAGGCGGTGTTTATAAAATCTGGTGAGGAAATCTACTCAGTTCAGTAACACAGCTGCTGTTTTTGCCCTCTGCCAGTGGTCCTGCGTAATATAAGAGGCTAGATAACTTAAGTGAGCAGTTATCATCTGCTGGAGATTCTCAAAACATCATAGTGCCTAGAAAGTTCAGTCTCTGGTTTTTAAGCCTTAGAATTAATTCTTAGGCTCAGTGGTTGAGCCCATCATTTAAGTTGTACAGATTCTTGCTGCCCTTGGGGTAGTTTCTCTTTGGGGAATACCAGTGTTCTTTCCTCTATGCCAACAGATTTCCAAACCATTAAATCTATAGCAGGGTGGTATTCTTGGCTGCTTCGTTCCAGAAAGCCCCTTGTCTTCTCTTGCAAATTGCTCTACGACTCCTTCCAAACTCCTGAGCGCTAAATAAAATCACTAAGACAATGAAAAGAAGAGGGGAGAGGAGAAGAGAGATCTTCTAACATTTGACTAAGGGGGCCTTACTGTCATCTCTTTACAGAACTAAGGGAACTGGCCAAATGATTTTTCTGGATAAAAAGTCTACAGTGACTCACACATCTGCATTTCTAGATTTCAAAGGCATCAAGACAATTTCTTAAATTTCACTTAAGTAGGCATGAAGTAACATTTGAAAAACAAAAACAAACAAACAAACCAAGGAAGGTGTAGTTGCGAAGAGCACGCTGCTTTCAGCACACCTTTCAGGAATCTCCAGAGGGAGCATGGCAAGTATTTGCTCATCAGGGTTCTGACTGTCCCCGGAATTGCTTAATAACATAGCACGCAAGGCAGTGAGGACTGTGTTAACTTGATTACATCTGCCCAGACCTTATACCTAAATATGGTAACTGTGAGCAACGACTCCTGGAAAGCAGCTGGGGCTGCAGAGACTGACTGGCTGATTAGAGCTGTGGGACTGTGGGGAGATCAGAATGTTGCAGGACCAGGCACTAATTACCTTATCTCAGGCTAGCTTTAGGTCCCAGAACAGCCCCGGCTTGCCCAGCTCTGTGTTGGAACTAATATTCTGTGACTAAAAGATAAAAACCTTTTGAAATCTATTAACTTACCAGACTCTCAGCTTCTTTCAACCCAAACATAGCATCTTGCTGTAACCACATCTTTGATGCACCCGTCCATGTATTTTCAATGTGCCTTGATTTACGACTATCTTTGGACTGTAAGTTTATAAAACTCCATGAATCTGCTTTCTTCATCGGAATGTGGAATTTGGGCTAAAGTAAATCTGTTTTCCTGTGCCACGGTCACTCAAGATTGCTCCCCTATAAACTATCTTTCCTTTAGAGGAATACGATTTACCTGGGAACAGAGGCCCATAACCAACATTTATGTCCTTCCAATGTTTTTGGTTGTGAGTCTAGCCTTTAACAGCTGAGCCTTTAAGATGCTAACGTTCTACTGTGCTTTACACACAAATGGATATAAGCTCTGTCTCCTGAACTCGAAATACCATCTTCTGTCCTGTGTCCTATAGGGCGCCTTATCGAATCAGCTCTCATGTTCTGCCTGAAAACACTTGCCATAAGGTTCAAACACTAGTTCATGGAACTCATCAAAAAACAGACAGTACAGGGACTAGGAAGATGGCTCAGAAGGGAGCACTGGGTGATGATCTTGAAGAGGACCTGTGTTGGAGTTCTAACAACTAGATGGTGGCTCACAACCATCTGTAACTCCATTTCAGGGGAATCGCATGGCCTCCACACAAACCAGATACACATATGACATTCATGCACACA
This sequence comes from Microtus agrestis, assembly GCA_902806775.1. Classification (NCBI taxonomy): domain Eukaryota; kingdom Metazoa; phylum Chordata; class Mammalia; order Rodentia; family Cricetidae; genus Microtus; species Microtus agrestis. The sequence goes on from CADCXT010005677.1 coordinate 9,332, forward strand.
CACAGACAAAAGACTTATACACATCAAATATAAATAAGTTAATATTTTAAAGGAAACAGACAATATAGATAACAGTCAAAAATATGGTCTTGCCAGGCGGTGGTGGCGCACGCCTTTAATCCCAGCACTTGGGAGGCAGAGGCAGGCGGATCTCTGTGAGTTCGAGACCAGCCTGGTCTACAAGAGCTAGTGCCACGACAGGTTCCAAAGCTACAGAGAAACCCTGTCTTTAAAAAACCAAAGAAATTAAAAAAAAATAAAACCTTTTTTAAAAAGCCCTTGCCCGTGAACCCATCTCTGAGGTTAAGCATGGCACTATATTTCTATAATTACTAGGATAGAACATTTAGCTACATTCTTAGCATTTAGAGGATCATGTACGCAGTTAACACTTGCTAGAGGTGGGTGGGATCTCGAAGTCCAGTCCTTCCCTGAAAATCTAGACAGTTAATGGTTACTGGGTGGGGAAAAACATTTTCTTCACTTCTGTAGCCTCTGGTAAGGTGCCCATACTCCTGTAAGTCATTCATGTAAGCAACCCAGTGTGTCACCAAACAATAACAACAACAAAACAAAGATAAAGACATGAACGTAGAAGAGACACTAGTTGGGAAACAGAAAGGAACCGTGGGAGAGTTACATGAGGGTAATGGAGAGTATGATCAAATACCTTACACCCATGTATGAAAACGTCATCATGAAGCCAGGCGGTGGTGAGCAGGCCTTTAATCCCAGCACTTGGAAGGCAGAAGCAGGTAGAGCTCCATGAGTTTAAGGTCAGCCTGGTCTACAAGAGCTAGTTCCAGGACAGGCTCCAAAACCACGGAGAAACCCTCTCTGTGAGTTCAAGGCCAGCCTGGTCTACAGGAAAGCTGTCCTAGAACTAGCTCTGTAGATCAGGCTGGCCTTGAACTCACAGAGATCCACCTGCCTCTGCCTCCAGAGTGCTGGAATTAAAAGTATGGGCCACCACCACCCAGCCAAAAACTTTTTTAAAAGACCACTAAATTATCATTAAGATTAAGCACATTACTATATTTCTATAGTTGCTACATCCCTTTACTTTTTGTTTTTATTTATTTATTGTAGTCTTGTGGATCAAATCTAGGAACTTGCATAAGTTAGAGAAGCACTCTATCATTGAGGTAAAACCCCCAGTTCAAGTAAATTTTCTCTTTCTTCCTTTTTTTAATTTTTTTGTGTTTTTTTTTAATGAAAATACGGAGTTGAGAGTATAAATCAGTGGTAAACGTATATCTAGCATGCTCAAAGCCCTGGGTTCAATGTCTAGCACTGAAAAAAAGCAATAAATAAAAAGAAATAAAAATGGAAAGAAAAAAGAAAGAAGAGGTCAAAGCAAGACGGTTCTCTTTAGTTTGAGGCAAGCTTAGACTATACAATGAGTGACAGGCCAACCAGAGCCTAATAGATAGATAGATAGATAGATGAATAGATAAATAAAATATATAAGACAAAAGAAAGAAGGAAAAGAAAGAAAGAAAGAAAGAAAGAAAGAAAGAAAGAAAGAAAGAAAGAAAAGATGCAAGGGGGATAGTAAAAACAGTTTCACAAACCTATGCCTATTTTCCCTTCTCTTCCTTCCCTCCTCTGAAGAAATTATTACCCTGACAGTTCAATATGGATACACATACTGTCTCAAAACTAATACCATGTCCAGAGAGATGGCTCAGTGGCTAAGAACATTGGGTTCTCTTCCAGAGAAGCTTAGTTCAATTCCCAGCATCCGCATGGTGGCTGATAATCAAGCATAAATCTAGTTCCAGGGGATCTGATGTCCTCTCCCAACCTCTGAAGGGAGCAGGATTTCATACGCTGCATAGACATACATGCAGGCACAATAGTCATACACATCAAATAAACAAATATAAAAGGTAAAAAAAATTAACTCCAAACACAGAAATGTACAGGAAGTTCTCCCAAACCTCTTTCCAGGAAATTGTTCTCTACCACCATTACAAGTAATGACTGGTGAGATTTTGTTTCGCCACAGAGTAGCAGGGGTTTTTTGTCCGTTACAGAACTTGATTAAATTGATAAATTGAAACACACAGGGCTCAATCCTAGGCATAAACGTCCCTTTACTCTAGTCTTTTCTGTTCTACTGTGTGAATATACCACAGTTTGTTTATCCCACCATTGAAAGACATCTAAGCTGTTTCCGGTTTGGGGTTGCTAATGAATGAAGCTGTCACGGTGTCCACCTTCTAAAGCGTTCACAAAGCTCACTGTGATCTGGTGTACATTGTGCCCTCCTCCGCAGAGATTTCAGATGGGACCATTCTCTCCCACTGACTGTACTCCTGTGAGGAGTACACAGAAACATTAAGCCAAGACATGTTTGTAGCCATCCAAAAAGATATATACAATTTGAGACAGGGTTTCTCTGTGTAGCCCTGACTGTCCTGGAACACACTCTTGTAAACCAGGCTGGTCTCAAACTCACAGGGATCAGCCTGCCTCTGCCTCCCAAGTGCTGGGAGTGTGTGCCACCATGAATAGTGACCTATCCAAATTTTGATTGTAATAAATATTTGATATTGCCAAGCAGCGATGGCGCATACCTTTAATTGGGAGGCAGAGCCAAACAGATCTCTGAGTTTGAGGCCAGCCTGGTCTACAGAGTGAGTTCCAGGACAGCCAGGACTGTTTCATAGAGAAACCTTGTCAAAAAAAATGCTGTTTTAAGTAACTGGATGTGTTTTGTTTTGTTGCGTTTCTAGGGCTCAAGCTTAGGGCCATATACATGGCAGACAAATGCTCTGCCACTGAGCTGCACTTCCAGCTGCTAGGAAGATAATTTGGGTGCCCTCAAATTTGCCATGTAAGCAAGAATGGCCTTGAACTCCTGTACCTCCTGCTTCCATCTCCAAAGTGGCAGGAGGCTGCCACGCGCATCCAGCACGTATGTGGGTGCTGGGGATCTGAAATCCTGTTGCCACACTTAGGGAACAAGCATTAGATCACTAAGACATTTGCCCAGCCCCAAGGAATATGTTTTATTGGAGCATTATATTCATATAGTACAGTCAGCAATTTTTTTCTTTGAGATAACATCTCGCTATATACCCCAGGCAGGGGTCCCTTAAACTCACTACATAGCGCAGGCTGACACGGGCTTGAGTTCCTCCTGTGTCAGCCTCCTGAGTGCTGGGCCTACAAGTATGAGGCATTGTGTCTGGCTAATTTTTTATTCTCTCTCTTATTAAAATGATTTGGGGGGGCGGGGGCAGACTTTGCGAAAGGGTTTCTCTATGTAGTCTAGACTGTCCTGAACTCACTCTGTAGACCAGGCTGGCCTCGAACTCACAGAGATCCACCTGCCTCTAGGTGCCTTATTCACTCAGGCCTTTATTTCACCAGGCCTTCTCAATCTCTTTTTTTTAAGATTTATTTATTTATTTTTGTTTTTTTTAAACATTTATTTATTTATTATGTATACATATTCTGTCTCTGTGTATGTCTGCAGGCCAGAAGAGGGCACCAGACCTCATTACAGATGGTTGTGAGCCCCCATGTGGTTGTTGGGAATTGAACTCAGGACCTTTGGAAGAGCAGGCAATGCTCTTAACCACTGAGCCATCTCTCCAGCCCTAAGATTTATTTTTTATACATTTTAATTGATATTTATTGAGCTCTACATTTTTCTCTGCTGCCCTCCCTGCCTCTCCCCTTCCCCTTTCATTCCTCCCCCAAGGTTCCCATGCTCCCAATTTACTCAGGAGATCTTGTCTGTTTCTACTTTCTACTTCCCATGTAGATTAGATCTATGTAAGTCCCTCTTAGTGTCCTCATTGTTGTCTGAGTTCTCTGGGATTGTGGTTTGTAGGCTGGCTTTCTTTGCTTTATGTTCAAAAGCCACCTATGAGTGCATATATGTGATTATTGTCTTTCTGTGTCTGGGTTACCTCACTCAAAATAATGTTTTCTAGCTCCATCCATTTTTCTGCAAAATTCAAGATGTCATTTTTTTTTCTGCTGTGTAGTACTCCATTGTGTAAATGTACCACATTTTCCTTATCCATTCTTTGGTCAAGGGGCATTTAGGTTGTTTCCAGGTTCTGGGTATGACAAACAAAGCTGCTATGAACATACTTGAGCACATGTCCTTGTGGCACGATTGAGCATCCTTTGGATATATACCCAAAAGTGGTATTACTGGCTCTTAAGGAAGGTTGTTTCCTAATTTTCTGAGAAATCGCTACACTGGCATCCAAAGGGGTTGTATCAGCTTGCATTCCCACCAGCAATGCAGAAGTGTTCCCTTTTCCCCACAACCTCTCCAGCATAAGTTGTCCTCAGTGTTTTTGATCTTGGCCATTCTTACACGTGTAAGATGAAATCTCAGAACTGTTTTGATTTGCATTTCTCTGATGACTAAGGATGTTGAACATTTCCTTAAGTGCCTTTCAGCCATTTTAGATTCCTCTGTTGAGAGTTCTCTGTTTAGGTCTGTATTCCATTTTTTATTGGATTATGTGATCTTTTAGTGTCCAATTTCTTGAGTTCTTTGTATATTTTGGAGATCAGCCCTCTGTCTGAAGTGGGGTTAGTGAAGATCTTTTCCCATTCTGTAGGCTGTCATTTTGTCTTGTTGACCATGTCCTTTGCTTTACAGAAGCGTTTCACTTTCAGGAGGTCCCATTTATTAATTGTTTCTCTCAGTGTCTGTGCTGCTGGGGTTATATTTAGGAAGTGGTTCCCTGTGCCATTGCGTTCAAATGTACTTCCCACTTTCTCTTCTATAAGGTTCAGTGTGGCTGGCTTTATGCTGAGGCCCTCTCAATCTCTTAATCATGTCTTTTGACAAAAAGAAGTTCCTTATCTTAAGGATTCCAGTTCATCAGTTTTTTCCTTAACCTCTCTCTCTCTCTCTCTCTCTCTCTCTCTCTCTCTCTCTCTCTCTCTCTCTCTCTCTCTCTCTCTTCTTTTGTTTTTTTGAGACAAGGGTTTCTCTGTAGCTTTGGAGCCTGTCCTGGAACTAGCTCTTGTAGACCAGGCTGGCCTCAAACTCACAGAGATCCGCTTACCTCTGCCTCCCAAGTGCTGCGATTAAAGGCATGCGCCACCACGGCCTGGCTATTCCTTAACATTTCTTTGGTCTGATTTTGAAAATCTTTGCCTACCTCCAGATACTACATTACTATATACTATAATAACAATAACAATAATAATAAATTGAATAATGATAAAATCTTAGACGATTTTTTTCCCACAGTTTTGCTTCAGTGCCTTTTAAGAAGTATGTGACAGCCAGGTGGTGGTGGCGCACGCCTTTAATCCCAGCACTCGGGAGGCAGAGGCAGTCGGATCTCTGTGAGTTCGAGACCAGCCTGGTCTACAGAGCTAGTTCCCAGGACAGGCTCCACAACCACAGAGAAACCCTGTCTCAAAAAAAAAAAAAAAAAAAAAAAAAGTATGTGACCAAGATAAAAACAAATTAGCACCCCTGCCCCAGGGCAGTGGTGACTCACGTCTTTAATTCCAGCACTGGCAGGCAGAGGCAGGTGGATTTGTCCACAGAATGAGTTCCAGGAAGGCCAGGACACACAGAGAAGCCCTGTCTCAAAACAAACAAACAAAACAAAACAAATCGGCTTGTAAAATTTGAATTTCTCTTTTTCAGGCGTTGAGGAAATTGGGCTTGAAAAACAAGAAGAAATGTCCCTGGTTACAGAGTGAAGTGAGTGAGGAGTCAGCTGGGATCTCAGTCTTGAAGTGAGTGAGGAGTCAGCTAGGATCTCAGTCTTGAAGTGAGTGAGGAGTCAGCTGGGGTCTCAGTCTTGCTTCCTACAGCCTGTTGGTGAAGCCCGAGCAGAGTCAGTGCTTAATTCACCAGCCAGACAAAAAGAATGCTAGGCCCGAGGCTACAAATACTAGAAGAGATTTCTGGGTACAAAGTGTGCCACAGAACCCACAGAGAGCTTGTCAACCTAAAGATGCCAAGTGAACGATGTTTCTCAGTGATAATGTGGAGGCAAATGACTGTCTCCAACATTTTCCCAAGGCTTGGCATGGCCTGAGCTCCCAGAACGAATTAAGAGGGTCCCAAGAATGAAACGGAGTCTGGCCCTCGCTTTGGACCCTACAGAAGTACCTGTAGTTAATTTGTTAAATATTTTTTTTTGAGACAAGATCTTGCTTTGTAGCCCAAGCTGGGCACAACTCACAGCAATCCTCCTTCCTTGGCTCCTGAGTGCTGACACCACAGGCCTGCACCCCCACCAGCAACCCCACCCCCACCCCCCACCGCTGTGTTTGTTTTATGCAGAAATTCATGAGATTTCAGACTGAATTAGAAAAGAGAACATTAGAAACTAATTAAGTGTACAGACACAAAAAGATGAAAATGACTTGACTGAACTGCAGGTGCGGTCTAATCTTCTTAATAAATTCCAGTTCTAGCCAGCATGGCTTCCTGAGTGACCCAGGATTAAAATAAAAACACAGTTTAAAATGGAGGGTCCCCTCCCTTTTTTCCCTGAACTGTAGTCCTTGTCTTGATCCTCTTAGGAGCTCTTCCAACTTTTCTTCTTCCTGTATTTTTCCTTGCTATTAAAAGAAAATGAATTTTATTACTTTCTTCATGCAAAAATGCTAATTTCCACAACAAAAAGTTTCCCAGGGTTGAGATGACAACTATCCCCATCTTCCAGTATTTTCTTTTTCTTTATGTATATACAGGGTCTCACTGCATAGCTCCAAGTGTACTGAAACTATGTTGACCAGAATGGCCTCAAACTCACCGAAATCTGCCTGTCTCTGTCTCTGGCTACCGGTATTAAAGGCATAGGCCATCACAACTGGTCCCTGTATTTTCTTCCAGAGGTTTGTAAATTGCCAATAGCTCCCAGTCAAAGACTACCTAAAACATACGCATGACTGAACAAGTTAGTGTTGTGGGTTTTTTTTGTTTGTTTGTTTGTTTTGTTTTGTTTTGTTTTTTTTCGAGACAGGGTTTCTCTGTGGCTTTGAAGCCTGTCCTGGAACTAGCTCTGTAGACCAGGCTGGTCTCGAACTCACAGAGATCCGCCTGCCTCTGTCTCCCGAGTGCTGGGATTAAAGGCGTGCGCCACCATCGCCCGGCTCTGTGTTTTGTTTTAAGTCATTGCAACCATCATGATCCTTCTGCTTCAGGCTCCTGAGTGCTAAGATTACAGGTGGATCCCACCATAAGCAGTTATGTCATACTCTAATAGCTAGTCCGTGCTACACAGCCAATTCTCGGCCAATGTGGGCTACAGAATGAAACAGTGTCTCTAAAAACAATAAAACAAACAAACAAATGCTAAGCCAATCCTGGTGGCACTAATCAGAATGTGGAGGCAGGAGGGTGACAAAGACAAGGCCTGGCTGGGCTACTGAGTGGCTTCAAGGACAACCTGAACAATTTAGCAAGACCTGTGTCCAAATAAAATGCAAAACCGAAAGCTGGGACTAAAGCCCAGGGATGTAGTATTTGTCTGGCTTCTGTGAGACCCTGGGTTTGATCCCTAGCACTACAAAAAGAAAGAATAGCTTTAGATAGATGTGAGTCAAACAGAAGGAAAATCTTTGGGACCTCCATCTTCCTATAGGAAATCAGTGTTCACGGGGAGTGTTTAAAGACTGAATAAAGTCAATAGCTACATACACACTGGTAAACAAAAATTGAGAGGGATCGCTGGGTGGTGGTGGCGCACACCTTTAATCCCAGCACTCGGGAGGCAGAGGCAGGCAGATCTCTCTGAATTTGAGGCCAACCTGGTCCACAATAGCTAGTTCCAGGACAGGCTCCAAAGCTACAGAGAAACCCTGTCTCAAAGAAAAAAAAATTGAGAAGGATCTTAGAGATGTGAACATTCAGGGTCTGGGGAATAGATATTGTAATTTGTCTGGGTACAGTAGCTGATGATGTTAATCCCAGACCTTTGCATGATACTACATTACTACCAGCTGCCACACTGGATCACCAGGTGCAAAGTATGTCCATACTTCTGTGTGTGATTTTCATAGCAGTCCTGTGAAAATTAGATACTGTTGTTAGCATTACTAAAGAAGAAAGGCTCAGAGCCAGGAGGTGGTGACACCTTTAATCCCAGCACTCAGGGGGCAGAGGCAGGAGGATCTCAGTGAGCTCGAGGCCAGCCTGGTCCACAGAGTGAGTTCCAGGACAGGCTCCTATAGCTACTGGGAAACCCTGTCTCGAAAAACAAAACAAACAAACAAAAAACAAGAAGAAAGGCTCAGAGAGATGGAGCAATTTTTTCCAAGAGCCCTTAGCAAGTAGGTCCAGGATGTAGAAGCTAGATGTTCTCCCCACAAAACCACTTCATCACAGATTACTGTGGCTTTCTCAATGCTGAAAAAGTACAGTACTGTTGAATCAGAATAGAATTCCAGTTCTGGTTCTTTTGTTTTAATGGCTATACTGATTGAATCAATTCTTTGGCATCAGTTCACTCATCTCAGAGAGGAGCTTGGAGCTATTCTATGACAATGCATGGTTGAGCCCAGTGTGGTGGCTCATGTCTGCAATCCTAGCACTTGGAAGTCGGAGGAAGGAGAATCAGGAATTTAAGGTTATCCTGGGCACACCATGCAGAGTGAGGTTGGATATATATATATACACACATATATGTGTGTGTGTGTGTGTGTATGTGTGTGTATACATATATATATATATATATATATATATATATATATATATATACAGGCTGGTCTCGAACTCACAAAGATCTGCCTGCCTCTGCCTCCCGAGTGCTGGGATTAAAGGAGTGTGCCACTACCGCCTGGTGAGGTTGGATATTTATTTAGTGGATAAGGGAGGGGAAAGGGAAGAAGGGGAGAAGAACAGAGAGAAAGGCAGAGAGAGAGAGGCAGAGAAACAGAAGGGGAGAAGTGGGGAGAAGGGAGAGACAGAAGCTGCCTCTTGGAGAGAGAGATGGAAAAGGAAGGAACTCAGGCTAGAAGCTGAAGTTCAGCTTGCCTCTGTGGAGCAGGTGGGGTGGGGGTGGGGGTGAATGGGCATGGCTTGTCTCTTAAGGGACAGAGCAGACTGGGTATCAATTAATATTAAATCAATTATTTAAAGCCAGGCAGTGGTGGCACATACTGTTAATTCCAGAACTCAGGAGGCAGAGGCAGGCGGATCTCTGTAAGTTTGAGGCCAGCCTGGTCTACAGAGCTAGTTCCAGGATAGGCTCCAAAGTTACAGAAAAACCCTGTCTCAAAAAAAAAATCGAATTATTTAATAAAATAATTAGTTGATGGTATTTTGGGAGGTATTATAGGAGATGGTGGGAAGTAGCAGGTGGAGCCTTGTTGGAGGAAGTAGGTCATGGGGCTGCACTCCTGTTTTCCACTGCCTCGTCTGTCATGTTCCTGCCATCATAATGTTCTGTCTCCCCACAGGGCCAGAATCATCTGAGCCAAGGATTGTGCACTGAAAACTTTGAAATGATAAACTAAAATCATGTTTCTTATCTTGACATGATGCCACCTACACCAAGAATGAAATGAACAACTTTGTTAAATGCTGCTAATTAACCCAATAAAATTAAGATAGCAAAATATGGAAGAGGCCATACGTTTAATTTCAGCTACTAGACTGAAGAAAAGGAAGCATGCGCATCTGAGGCTGGTCTGGTGATTTAGTGAGAACTGCTTCAAATAAAGTTAATCAATTCCCCAAATCCCATTATCTGACAAACTCTTAATCTATAAACCTAAAGGGAATATCTCATATTTTTACCATAGTAATATCTCTCTTTCCTTTACACTTTATATCAAATCTATCACCAAATCCTCTCAACCTCTTAGTTCCCACTGCAAAATATGCTATTTTCACTATCTACACTAAAGAAGTGTTGGGGGCCAACTAGATGCCTCAGTATGTAAAGACATTTTTACAAAAGCCTGGCAACCTGAGTTTAATCCCCAGAATGCATATAAGGGTGGAGGGAGAGCACCAACTTCACAGAGCTGTCCTCCACAGAGTTTAGTACTGTGTCCCATCCCTACTATTACAATAAGAGAAGAAAAGTTTAAAAGAAGAAAGGAGAGGAGAGAGGGAAGGAGGGAGGAAAAGAGAGAAATAATAGTCTTGGCTTTACTAGTAGTCTGGCCTTAAAATCTCCAGGTTCTTGGCTTCTCATCCACCAAAAAGTTGAAGATAAAGACTCACAGCTGGGTGGTGGTGGAGCACACCTTTAATCCCAGCACTTGGGAGGTAGAAGCAGGTGAATCTCTGTCATTCTGAGGTCAGCCTGGTCTACAGAGTGAGTTCCAGAACAAGCTCCATAGCTACTGAGAAACCAAATAAAAAAGAGATACATTTTTTAAAAAAAAAACAAATTAAAAAAAGATATGTTTTTTTAAAAAAATCGACAAGAGAGATTGTTCTTCAACCTGCTAATAGTAGCCTTTGTATGCTTCTTGCTTCCCACGAAAGGACATGCTTCCTTTTTCCTTTCTTTTTGAGTCAGGATCCCTCATGTATCTCTAACTGGCTTGAAACTCACTTCTGGGCCAAGCCAACCTTGAACTCATAGAGATCCATCTGTCTCTGCCTCCCAAGGGCTCACATTAAATATTTCTGCTCAACATAAATATTTCTTAACTGGTTTTAACACTTAATCAGCCTTTAGCTTTGAATTTCCCAGGAAAGTAGCTTTGTTAGCCACCACTTTTAAGGATCACATTCCTATTTCAGTTTCTTGTGAAAATTTTCAATGACTACTTCAGACTAAGGCTCCCTCTTCACCACCCGAAAGCATTACAGTTGTTTCTGTGCTGACTTTCCACCGTGTACAGTCTTGGAAAGAGGGGATTCCTTTCTTTTTTTTTTTTTTTTTTTTTTTTTTTTTTTTTGGTTTTTGGTTTTTTTTGAGACAGGGTTTCTCTGTAGCTTTGGAGCCTGTCCTGGAACTAGCTCTTGTAGACCAGGTTGGCCTCGAACTCACAGAGATCTGCTTCCCTGGGATTAAAGGTGTGCGCCACCACCGCCCATTGAGAGGGGATTCCTAATACCAGCTTTCCGCTACTGGCTCCCATTACCAAAACTGAAAGGACCAGAGCTTTGCTTCATCCAGTTTTACAAACGTTGTGTGGTATTTGGCTCATTTAGGATCTTGAATCCCAGCTGAGTGATACAATAATGGAGGAAACTTGAAAAGCAAGCCTGTACTCATTTCTGTAATTATGGCATCACACATCTTTTTTATTTCTTCAGATTGAAAAGCAGGTCCAAGGAGATAGCTGAGCAGTCTCGAACTCTTGTTGCTCTTGCAGAGGGTCCCGGTTTAATTCCAGCCCTCACACGGTGCCTCACAGCTATTCATAACTCCAGTCCCAAGGGATCTAACAGGCATGTGCATGAGATGCACATGTATGGTTGAGGGCAAAACACTCATACATGTAAAGTAAATAAGTCATAAAAAAGAGAGAGAAAATCAAAGGAACTCGAGGCTATTCCACATCTGTTTCCTAAAATCATCTTTGTTTTACGAGGGCTGTGATGCCACTATCTGGGACCTGCTAACTGGTCCTTCACTTGTAGTCGTCAGAGAAAAGTCAGAGAGCCATTCATTCAACAACATTCGTTCACAAAAGCTGACTCATTTTTGGAGCAGTCGTGTTCTAGATGCTGGTTACACAAGGCTGAGAAGTGGTCATACATGGTCTTGGCTTTCAGTAGTTTCCATTCCATATGGCAGAAACAGAAACTATAAGCAACCTCAGAGAGTAATAAGTTCTATGAAGAAAATCAAACATGAAAAGATAGTAAGTAGAGTAGGACTTGGGGTGGACTGTAGAACAGAGCATTAAATATAGTGGTTGGGTAAGACCTCATTAAAGCTGAGGTATTTGACCTGAGATCTGAAAGATACGTGGGTTTTGGAGGAAAACACGTCTAGGCAGAAGGGAAAACAAGTACAAACAGCTAGAGGTGAAATGGGTTTGGTATGTTTACAAATCAGAAAGAAACACAACAGAGGGGAAAAATAGAATCAGAAAAAAACCAAAAATTGGGACTGAGGGTGCAGCTATCCCCGGTGTCACAAATAAAACAAAACCAATAAACTAACCAAACTAACACAAAAAACAACAGAAAGGCCCTTGGCTGTGGCAGAAAGGATGAAAAGTAGAAGATAAGATATAATAGGTATTAGGAAAGCAGAATGAGGTAAGGCAGTGTAAGCCAGTAAATAGAAGGACCTCTTCTTGGGGGTAGGGGTTAAACTCAGGTCCTCACACGAGCTAAATAAACACTTCTACAAGCAGCTACACCCCCACCAGCATTTTGGTGACTGGGGACATATAGGGCTGTTTTGTGTCTATTGAAGTTTCTAACTAATCCAATCTAAGCACACTGCCGCTTGGCTACCAACCCAACAAATAGAAGGATTTTCTCTTGTTTTGGTAGCCTCTATCATCCCAGGTTGTCCCCAAACTCTCCAAAAGCCTCTCTCAGACTTCAAGTACTGGAATTACAGGCATGCACCACCACACCTGGAATAGGAGGGCTGTTTTTGAAGCAGGGTCTCGTGATGTAGCCTAGGCTGGTCTTGAGTTAGCCTCCAATTCACCGTTCTTCTGCCTTAGGCTCCAGAATGTTGGGATTACAGCTGTGTGCTACTATGCTCATCTTAAAAGTGCGATGTGGTTAAAATGAGCTAACTGGACTACTTTGGTGGCTTCCAACCTGGACGAAGAGCAAGGGTGGAAACAAGAACAGAAAGAAGATAGCTACTTGCTTGTTGTTTGTTACTGTGCAACCTTGAAAAGGAGGCTAGGCACGGTGCTGCAGGCCTTTAATGTCAGCACTTCCCAGACACAGCAAATCTCTGTGAGTGCAAGGCCAGCCTGACCTACGTAGTTAGTTTCAAGACAGTCAGGGATACACAGTGAGATCTTGACTCGAAGAAAAAAAAACTCACAATAAATAAAGTAAAATAAAATAAAGTATTTGAAACCTTTCCAGAGTGAACATAGCCACATAGTCAGTTGTCTTAAGAAGGTACCATTGCCTGAAAGCTAAGATGCCCCTTTTCCACGTACGTGCAAGGTCACACTAACACATACGTAACAGAGAGCAAGCTGGATGGCAGCCCCTACTGGCTCCAGCACCTGTTAGCCCTCTAGCCAGATGTATCTGTTCCGTGAGCAAATTACAGCACTATCTACAGTCTTCATCAAAAAGGTTTGCAGGTTACTCTTGCAGCATCAGGGTACCAGCTGGATGGAGGAAAGATAAACACGTACAGGGGATCTTGCGGCATCAGGGTACCAGCTGGATGGAGGAAAGGTAAACACGTACAGGGGATCTTGCAGCATCAGGGTACCAGCTGGATGGAGGAAAGGTAAACACGTACAGGGGAAAGGTGAAGAGCTCTTTGTACGGGGAGGCTGGGGGTATTCATGCTCGGCTAAAAATGCCCACCAAATACACGGACTCCAAGTCATCCCAACCCTAAACGACTCCCAAAGAGAGGATTTGGGCATGTTACTCTGGAAATCAGAGGATGAGGTCCTTCTCCTCACAGAGAGAAGCCACCACCCTTGAATCCCATAAAGAATGGCAGTTTCCCTCCCAAGAGATTATGGGAGTGTCTGTGGCTCTCTGTGAATTGTGAAAATGAAGATATTAATCCCTAAAGTGGGCCTGGCACTTAGTGGGAACTCAGCAGACCTCCATTCTAAGTATAGATCTTCCAAGAGTTCAGTGAAGGATCTTAGGTGACTCATTTCCCCTCTGCGAGATAGTTTGTTCATTTGTGCAAAGTAATATTCCCCATAAAGACGGGTGGAGGAGTCACTTAGGAGTAAAACATTTGCCTCATGTATGCGAGGTCTTAGGTTCAGTCTCCAGTACTGAAAAAAAACTATTATCCATCTTCTATCTATCTATCTATCTATCTATCTATCTATCTATCTATCTATCTATCTATCTACCTACCTACCTATCTACTTACCTATCCCCTTTTCTGAAAAGTTTCTGATCCAGGCATGGTGGTTCGTGTCTGTAATCCTAGTCCTTGGGATGCTGACGCAGAGCAATTGCCACATATTTGAGGCCTGCGTGAGCTACATGATGAGTTACAAGTCAGCGTGGACTACAGAGTGAGATCCCACGAAGAGAAAGGGGGACGTTTCTGGAGAAAATGGAATGAAGTCTTAGACATGAAGGAAAGCCTTGGAAAGCTAGTCAGTAAAGTGCTTGTCTTGCAAGTGCGAGGACCTGAATTGGATTTTTAAAGCTGAGGGTGGTAGCATGTGCTGTCATCCCAGAGCTGGGAAGGCAACAACAGCAGAACCTTGAGACTCCCTGGCCAGCCAGTCCACCTTGGTTAGTTCAAGGCTAATAAGGGACTTTCTCAAAAAAGAGTGGACATAATGACTGAGAAATGACACCCAAGATTATCTCCCCCCCCACACACACACATTTTCATGCAGATTTGAACACATATGCATGCACACAAACACAAAGAAGCCCAGACAAAATAGAGACACCAATAAAAAAACAAGGATGTGGGGGCTGGGAAGGTGGCTCAGTGCTTCAGAGCACTGGTGCGCGCCTCCAGAGAACCTGGATCTTATTCCCAGCACCCACATCCTTGATATGTTTTGTTTTTTGAGACAGGGTTTCTCTGTGGCTTTGGAGCCTGTCCTGGAACCAGATCTTGTAGACGAGGCTGGCCTCGAACTCACAGAGATGTCTCTGCATCCCGAGTGCTGGGATTAAAGGTGTGTGCCACCATCACCCTGCTCACATCCTTGTTTTTTATTGGTGGCTCACAATCGTCTGTAACTTCAGTTCCAGAGAATCAGATACTGTATTCTGGCCTCCACAGGCATCAGGCACTCATGTGGTACACATACATACAGGCAGAACACCCAAACACATAAAGTAAAATAAACTAAATCAATCTTTAAATAACAAAATGCAGGCATGGTAGCACACAACTGTAATCTCAGCACTCAGCAGGCTGAGAGGAAAACCACGGTTTAAGGCTGGCCTGGGCTACATAGTGGGCTCCAGACCAACCTAAGTTGCAAACCAAAAAGAACAGGGCAGTACCTTAGTACTGTGTGTGTGTGTGTGTGTGTGTGTGTGTGTGTGTGTGTGTGTTCTGAGACAGGATATCTCTGTATAACAGCCATGGCTGTACTGGAACTCACTCTGTAGACCATGCTGGACTCGAACTCACAGATATCTGCCTGCTTCTGCTGCCTGAGTGCTGGGATTAAAGGCGTGTGCCACCACCACCTGACTAGTGCCTCTTTTATATGAAAGAAATAGAGGCTTCCGTGGATAGCACAGTATGCTTGTAATTCCAGAGTTGAGGAGGTTGGAGACAGGGGGATGGAAAGTCAGCATAGGCTAGGTAGGGAAACACTGTCTCAAAAAGTTTGGTTGAATAGAACTTAGATAACTTCCCGGCAGCCGTTTAGAGGAAATGGTCCCTCTCTAGCTTTCTGGTTCTTCTATTTTTCTTTGTTCTTTCCTTTTTTCCTAAGGGCTCTCTCTTTGTCTTTCTCTCTTTCTTTCTTGGCCTCCTTGTGTTGCCTCCTTTGTAGTTTTTGGTAATTTGGGTTTCTGATTTCCTGGGTTTTTCTCAATTTTTCTTCCCTTCAATCATTCCCTTCAACACATTGAGTTAGTTATCTGCTTGTCTTTTTGTCTATTGCTGCAAAGAGACACCATGAGGTTCAGTTCATTATCGTCATGGAAGGGAGGATGGTGGTACCCAGGCAGACATGGTGCTGGAGACAGATTTGGATCCACAGGCAGCAGAAAGAGAAAAACTCTGGGCTTGAATCAGCCTTCTTTTTTAACCTCCAAACCCACTTCCAATGATAGCTTCCTCCAACAAGACTACATCTCTTAATCTTAATCGTGACAATTCCCTCGTGACCAAGAATTCAAATCTATGAGCCTGTGGGGGCCATTCTCACTCATACCACCACAGTCTCTACCCCCACAACTCTCTCAAGGTTTGTATCCTTCCACCCAGTAAGATTCTAGCACTCTCCCAGGTATGCAGTGGATATATGCTGAGATCTCTCACCTCGAAACCTGAAGGAGGCCAACCTGATCCTCAGGCAGGGTCAAGAAGTCGCAGCACTACACCTTTTGTTATTAGTAAATAGTCATTATGTTTTGGGTTTCATTATGACATTCTCATAAAATTAGAAGCCTCTTGATCGGTTTTTTGTTGTTGGTGGTGGTGGGGTTTGGGTTCCTTTGTTTTTGTTTTTCGAGACAGGGTTTCTCTGTATTGCCTTGGCTGTGCTGGAACTCACTCTGTAGACCAGGCTGGCCTCCAACTCACAAAGATTGGCCTAGCTCTGCCTCCCTAGTGCTGGGATTAAAGGCATGTGCCACCAGTGCCCAGCTCTTAAATCTTATTTTTTATTACATGGGTGTGAGGGGAAGCATGTACATGCCACAGCAAATGTGTGGCCGTCAGAGATTAATCTGTGAGATCGGATTGCTCCTTCTACCATGTTTGTGCTGGGAACCGAACTCAGATCATCAAGCTTGACAACAAGCACCTTCAACCACAGAGCCCTGTCACTGGCTCCACACTTGCTCTCTTTCCTTGTGCCACATGCAATTAATGTTCCTCTGAGAGCTTGGTTTGACTTTCTAGGAAATAAAACCCTTCTAAGAAACCACATCATCTAAGCACTTGCCTTGCCGTGAATCAAGCATCTGATAAGAAAATGAAAACAGAACAGAGAAGGCTTTTAAAACCAATTTACTCCACATACAAATGCAATTCTAATGAATAATCAATATAGCAGTGGATCATTTTTCCTATGACTCCTTGGAGAAGCTTGAAGAGACTTTCAATCAGTGAAATGGGTAGAGATTAAATCCAACTGATTTAAAAATGAAAGTAAGTAAATAAAACCCAAGATAGCATTTGATCCTCTCAAATATTCAGTGACGTTTCTCTGTGGCTATTGTAAGGAACACACTGATAGAATAAGACCAATATATAATGGGAAGGGGCCAAATGCCTGCAGAATCAGCACAGCTAGCAACAAACATCTGGAGGAAGAATAGTGCCAAGGAATTCTTGTGTTTAGCCTTGAAAGCGTGTGTGTGTGTGTGTGTGTGTGTGTGTGTGTGTGTGTGTGTGACTATGTTGCTTGTTGGTTTTTGCTTCTCCAGGCTTATTTCTCCTCCTTCCTTGTGCTGGCTGGTTCTGTGTGTCAATTTGACACAAGTTAGAGTCATCAGAGAAAGGAGCCTCAGGAGCCTCAGTTAAGGAAACGCCTCCATGAGATCCAGCTGTAAGGCATTTTCTCATTTAGTGATCAATGGGGGAAGGCCCAGCCCATGACAGGTGGTGCCATCCCTGGGCTAGAGGTCCTGGGTTCTCAGCCTGCTTTCTTATAGAACCCAGTAAGGAGTACTCTTCTATGGCCTCTGTATCAACTCCTGCCTCCTGAACCCTGCCCTATTTGAGTTCCTGACCTGACTTTCTTCAGTGATAAACAGTAATGTTGAAGTGTAAGTGTAATAAATTCTTTCCTCCCCAACTTGCTTTTTGACTATGGTATTTGCTCACAGCAATAGAAACCCTAAGACACTAACCATATGGTGGTTCCTTTGGGGAACTTTTCTCTGGCCACACTGTAGTAGCTCTTGTTAGTTTCCCCCTTTTATCCTACACTATTGGGGCCCTGCTTTGGTTCCAGGGCTTACTCATCTCCTATGTGACCAAGAACTAAGCCTTAATCAATTTCTTTGTAGCCTGTTATTTGTCTTCCTCACTCTCTCGTTCTTCTAAAAGTATATGGAGGAAGCTGGAGTGATGGATCAGTTAAGAGCCCTAGATGCTCTTCCAAAGGACCTGGTTTGATTCTCAGCACCCACATGGCTTATACCCCTCTGTAAGTCCATCTCCAGGAAATCTGACATCCTCTTCTGGCCTTTGTGAACTCCAGGCATGCACATGGTGCACATACATGCATACAGGCAAACACATGCAAAATGAATTTTGTTTTTAAAGTACATGGAGATGGGCTGCAGAGATGGCTTGGTAGTTAAAGCGGTTGCTACAGAAACAAGAGGATTGGAGTTCAGATATCCAGAACCCAAGTAGATACCAGGTGGCTGTGGCAGCCCACCTGTGATTCTAACCTTGGAAGATGGAGACGGGGAATTCCCAGAGCAAGCTGGCTAGAGACTAGCCTTAGCGGTGAGCTCTGGATTTGATTGACTCTTCCTTAATAGTTAAGTTAAGGTGGAAGGACAATAAAGGATGATTCCCTACGGTGACCTCAGGCCTCTCCCTGCACTCCACATGCGCAACCCCACCCAAGCAAAAACATGTGCCACACACACGGAAAAAGAACTATATGAAGATGTTGTCCTGAGCTTACATGATAGTCAATACAGTGTGTATATACTGTATTTTCTAGAGTTTTCGAAGGGTAATCATGTCCATCTCAGTGATCTCGTCAATGCCAGCACTGCTGCAATATCACTAGTTGCTCTAAACTCTGTGCCTTCGTTACCATGCAGTACCTCATCACATCTGCGTCCCCAAGTTTGGCTTCATCTATATGGAAACAGGTGGTTTTGGCACATTGATTTTGTTTTCTGATTATATTTTAAAACTTCCTCATACCTAATTCCTAAAGACAGACCTATAACTCCACCAAAAAAAAACCAAACCCAAAATTTATTCCATTTTCTTTTCCAAGACTTTTCTCTCCTTTTTTAAAATGAATATTTTAGTTCACATACAGCATAATGGGTTTCATTGTGTCATTCTCAGATCCATGTATCACCATACTTTGCTCATGTTTGACCACATTACCTCCCCTATCTCTCCTCCCTACCTCTTACTGCTCCCCATCTTTCCCCAAACAGCCCTGCTGCTGCCTTCATGACATATACATGAACGCACACATACACATGTTCTTTATAGGAAAAAAAGTGTAATGTTTCTCTTTCCTCCCACCATTACTTTCTTGTTTACGCCTCACCCCTCCCTTTCGAGCCTTTCACTCTCTCCTAGTTCCCTTTCTATTTTCACATCATGCATGTATGCAAGTGTATATATATAAATCCAGATTCTACATATGAGAGAGATCTGTAGTGCTTATCTTTCGAGCCTATCTTATTTAGCTTACATAATGGCTTCTGATGCCATTCATTTCTTGCTAATGACATAATTTTATTTTTCTCTATGGATAATTAAAACTCACATCTATATAGATAGATCTCATTTTTTAAATTCTTTTTTTTCTCGTGAGCTTAAACACGTGCTCAAGGCACAAGTGTAGAGGTCAGAAGACACGTTGTGGGAGTCAGTCCTCTTTGTACTGTGTGGCTCCAGGGAAGCTATCTCAGGTCATGGATCGTGACAGCTGGGCTTTTCCATGCTGGGACAGCTCCTTGGCCCACATTTTCTTTATCTGTCTGCTGGTGGACCTCTAGGCTGTCTCCGTATCTTGGTTATTGTGAAAGCTTGGAGGTGCAAGGAACTCCCTGGTATGTGTTGACTTCAGGTTTTCATGGATATATTCAGTAATTGGGCAGCTGGGTCACATGTTAGTTCTGTTTGAAACCTTTTGATGAATCCTCAAACTGGGTTCCATGGTGACTCTGTCAGTGTATGTTTCTATCAACAATCTGTGGAGGTGTCTGTTTTTCCACAGCTGCTCCAGAATTTGGTGTGGTAGCTATCCTGAGTAGGGTAAAATGGTGTCTCAATGTAGTTTTGACCTTCATTTTTTTGATGCCTAATGATGTTGAACTTTTTTCATTTTTTTTTAAACTCCCGTACCTCAAGACATGCCTTTCCTTCTCCCTTTTCTTTTATAAAAAGATTTATCTGTATGAATGTTTTGCCTGCATATGTGTATGGCCACCATATGCATTCCTGGGCCTGCAAAGGTCAGAAAAGATATCCGATACTCTGGAGCTGACCCAAGTCCTCTGGATAAAAAGCACTCTTAACTGCTAAGCCATCTCTCCAGCCCTTCTCTTCTTTTTTAAAAATTATAGTCGAGATTAAAAGTGTACACCAGCACTTGTCAAGATTTCGGTCTTTCTTTCCTTTCTTTCTTTCTTTCTTTCTTTCTTTCTTTCTTTCTTTCTTTCTTTCTTTCTGTCTTTCCTTTTTGGTTTTTTGAGACAGGCTTTCTCTGTAGCTTTGGAGCCTGTCCTGGAACTAGGTCTTGTAGAGGTTGGCCTCGAACTCACAGAGATCTGCCTGCCTCTGCACCCTGAGTGCTGGGATTAAAGGCGTGAGCCACCACCGCCCAGTGAGAAAGATACTACATTTCTATTATTTAATTGAAACTATTATTTAACTTAATTGGGTGTATTGCAAACCAATTTTATTTAAGTTTTTGAGAAAGACTCTCATTTTTGTAACCCAGTCTCATGGTTATCCTAACGCCTCAGCCTCGCAAGTAGTGAAATGATGGGTGTCCAGTTCATGCCCAGCTGCTTGGAAATATCTTGCATCTAATTAAAATTATTTAAATAATTAGTTATTCCATTGTATGTCGCCTTTGTGGATAACACAAGAGAGGCTGAGGCAGGAATACTGAGTCTGAGGTCACCCTTAGATTATACATTGATTTCCAGTCCAGCCAGAGCTTCAGCGTGAGACTGTCTCACACACAAGATCTCAAGAATTCTAAATAGACAACACAATGCCTGTTTTCTTCTCCAATGTGTTGAGAGGAACTAGTTTATAATTTGAAGGCATCTTTTTTAATCAGGAACAAAAAAATACAAAAATGGAGGGACATGAGTCTAAGGGGAGCCTGGGTTCCATGATTACACTCTCTGAAGGAAAGAAAAAAAGGAGGGAGGGAGAAAAGCCTTGTGTTTTATTTTATTATCAAATATTATTTAAAATGTTCCATCTCAGCCGGGCGGTGGTGGCAAGTGCCTTTAATCCCAGCACTTGGGAGGCAGAGGCAGGCAGATCTCTGTGAGTTCGAGACCAGCCTGGTCTACAAGAGCTAGTTCCAGGACAGGCTCCAAAGCTACAGAGAAACCCTGTCTCTAAAAACAAAAAAAAAAAAGTTCCATCTCTCTGGGCTGTTTCTTTATCAACCATGTAGCCACTCTATAAATTAATTAAACGGCACTTTTTGGTTTGGTGGCCATTCGAGTTTGCGGTTTGCTTATCACCTAGCTCTGAGGTAGACCTGTTTTGTGTGTTATTTTGTTTAAATTTGAGACGATCTCAGTATGTATCTCAGGCTGACTTCCAATTTGTAATCCTTCCCCAGCCTCAGGAGGGCTGGGATTACCGGTGCGCACACACCATGCTTTCAAAATCAGGTTTCTGGGTTGAGTTTAATAGGTCTTAGATATGAGAACCCTTTTTACGCCAGTGCTGGAGATGGAACGCAAAGCTTTGCTCATACTAGATAAACACTCCATTAACTGAGCTACATGTCCAGCCCCGGAGCCTGAAACCCTTGAATCAGCAAAGCAGGTCACCCATTCAGACGATGAGCAAATATTTATTATCTAACCGCTTTAGGATAAGGCTGCAGCAGTAAACAGAGCAGAGAATCTGTCTTTGTAGCCCTGACATTCTAGTTGGAGATATAAGCATTAATCAATTCTACAAGTATTTAACTGGGACAAACAGTGGAACGAAAAAGTACAAGGTAAGCTAGAGCATGGTCAGCTGGTTCCAACCTGCTCTTTAGTGTCAGGGAAAGTTGGTCCTGTGAAAGGTACATTGAACATTAGGCAAATGGTGGGAGGAAAATTCCAGGCAGAGAAAACAGTGTCTTATCATGCTCCAGAGGTGATATGCTAGGAAAACAGGAAAAGCACAAACGTGGTCCCATATGGCAGGGACCAGAAGCGGCTCTGTAGAGCAGCCCTGCTTTTAACACATTTTTTTTAATTGTGACAAGATACATGTAATCTAAAATGTGCCTGTTTTGTGGCTCAGGGGATCAAACGTATGGCCTTAAGTCTGTTAGACGAAGGCTCCAGGGCTGTGCTCCGGTCTCAGTCCCCTCTCCTACACTTTAAAGAATCGAGATGAGTCAAGTGTGGTGAATCACGCCCACCCCAACGTTCAGGAGGCCGAGGCCGAAGAACTGCTCAGAGTTTGAGGTCACATTAGGCTACATAGTGAGCTCCAGGCCAATATGAAACCTTTTTTCAAAAAAAATCTCAATTGTCAAATGGTGGTAGCACACACCTTTAATCCCAGCACTCAGGAGGTAGAGGCAGGTGGATATCTGTGAGTTCGAGGCCAGCCTGGTCTACAAGGGCTAGTTCAGGACAGGCTCCAAAGCTACAGAGAAACCCTGTCTCAAAAAAAACAAAAACAAAACAAAACAAAACAAAACAAAAAGAATTGCAATGTCCTCTTGGTGGATTTTCCCTTTGATGAGTATGTAGTGTCCTTCCCTCTCTCTTCTGATTTGTTTTAGTTTCAAATCTATTTTGTTAGATATGAAAATGGCTAAACCAGCTTGCTTTTTAGGTCTATTTGCTTATATCTTTTTCTATCCTTTTATGCTGAGATAATGTCTATCCTTGATGTTAAGGTGTTTCTTGAATGCAGCAGAAGGATGGATCCTGTTTTCCCATCCATTCTGGTAGTCTGTGTCTTTTTTTGATTGGCGAATTGAGACCCTTGGTGTTGAGAAATATCAGTGAGCAGTGTTTGTTAATTCCTGGTTGGTTGTGTGTGTGTGTGTATGTGTGTGTGTGTTTGCGCACACACGCGTGGGGGAGGTGTCCCTTCTGTTGATTTGCTGGTCTGTGATTATTTATTCCCTGTATTTTGTTTTAGCAGTCGGCTTAGAGTTTCTATTGCTGTGAAGAGACACCATGACTACAGTAATTCTTTGTTTTCTTTGTTCTTTATTTTTTTGTTTTTTATTTTTCAAGACAGGGTTTCTCTATGTGATGGTGCTAGCTGTCCTGAAACTTGTCCTGAAACTTGCTTTTTAGACCAGGCTGGCCTCGAACTCATAGAGATCCACCTGCCTCTGCCTTCCAAGTGCTGGGATTAAAGGTGTGTGTCACCGCTGCCCAGCAACCACAGCATTTTTAATTAATTTATTTTTATTTTATGTGCATTGGTGTTTTGCCTACATCTATGTCTGTGTGAGAACGTCATATCTTGGCATTACAGACAGTTGTGAGCCACCATGTGGTTGCTGGGAATTGGACTCAGGACCTCTGGAAGAACACTCAGTGCTCTTAACTGCTGAGCCATCTCTCCTGCCCCCCACAGCAATTCTTATAAAGGAAAACAGTTAAATGGGGCTGGCTTACAGTTCAGAGATTGAGACCACTATCATCGTGGCAGCATGCAGGCAGATATGGTGCTGGAGAAGGGAATGAGAGTTCTACATTACAGCCAGAGAAAGTGACATACTTCTTTCAACAAGGCCACACCTCCTAACAGTGCCACACTCTACAACCAAGTATTCAAACATTTTTACTCAAAGCACAACACACTTTCTCTAAGGTTGAATTCGAAGACAGATGTTGTTTAAGTTTGGTTTTATCATGAAATGTCTTATTTTCTCCTTCAATTGTGATTGAAATTTTGCTGAGTTTTCTGGGTATAGTAGTCCGGGCTGGCATCTGTAGTCTCTGTAGCATATCTATTCAGGCACTTTGGTCTTTTATTATTTTTATTTTTTTTTAATATTTATTTATTTATTATGTATACAATGTTCTGTCTGTATGCCTGCAGGCCAGAAGAGGGCGCCAGACCTCTTTACAGATGTTTGTGAGCCATCATGTGGTTGCTGGGAATTGAACTCAGGACCTTTGGAAGAGCAGGCAATGCTCTTAACCACTGAGCCATCCCTCCAGCCCCCCACTTTGGTCTTTTAGAGTCTTCATTGAGAAGTCTGCTTTTCTATGTTACTTTTTCTTTTTTCCCTTTTAGCTTTTAATATTCTTTCTCTGTTCTGTACATTTAGTGTTTTGATTACTATGGACTGAGGGGACTTTCTTTTCTGGTCCAATCTATTTGATAGTCTGCAAGCTTCTTGTACTTTGATAGGCATCTTCTTTAGGTTAGGGAAAGAAATTTTCTTCTATGATTTTGTTGAAAATATTTTCTGGGTCTTTGAGCTGGGTTTCTTCTCCTTTTTCTCTTCTTTTTATTCTTAGATTTGGTCTTTTCATAGTGTCCCAGAAGCTTTATGCCAGGAGTTTTTTAGGTGTAATATTTTCTTTGAGCAAAGTATCCATT
>CADCXT010005679.1:0-24012 GCA_902806775.1 Microtus agrestis
CTGTATATAAACATGGTATCATGACAGAAAAAAATCTGTAAGAGAATTAGAAGGCAGATTGAGACAGATCTGATTCTTTAGTATTGATCCTGATACAGAGAAATAGGGCCATTTCACCAGCCCTGACTTTTTATTTTAACAGTGTCGAAAACCAAATTTTCTACTTGCTAGTTTGGATTGTACATAATAGATTATTACCATTATTATTTCTCATTTGAAATGTACTACTTGGTATCACTTATACTAACTGCAAGTCTCTATTGGACCAGAACATGTTTCTGTGTCTTTCTACAAGTTCATATGATTTTTTTCTTTCTTAGTATATGGGGGATCCTCAGTTTGATAAGAACCAGGGTATTTTAATTTTTCCTTAGTGAGTGTGCTATTAATGTTCTAAAATGTTTAGTGTATGTTGTATTAAATATGTATCCAGAACATGCCGAGTTGGTATCTTGCATCTGTGGCAGGAGGAAATTGCCCAAATATCACTTTATTCATCTAATAGCAAACAAATACGTACATCCTACTTACAGTGCTCAATGGAAATTTAGATTCAAGTCAGAGCACTTTAGAAACTGTAAATCATTTCATAAGCTTTAAAGATAGTAGCAGACACCTAACACTTTGGCTAGCACTTGGAAAATCACACATTAGCAGGCCGAGACTACTGGGCCGGTGTAGAGATAAATCAGCCAATTTATGATTATCTCTACTCATTGGAGGAGAACATATGCACAGGCAATCCAAGAAGAGCCACTTGTCTAGCCATCTTTGATACCCGTCTCAATGTTACATCATATTGTGTTATGTGCTTATACACACAGGTACATGTGGTATGGAGAATTGATGGTTTAGAAATTAAATACTCCCTTGACTAATCCACAAAGTGTTTATTTCTCTAAAAGCTCTAGATTTTGAGACATGACATTATCTTGTGTAACACTCTACATTGCTTTCTAATGCTTTCCATTTATTTCAAGGACGTTTAGTTTATTTCTGCAACTGTATTATATTACTGAAAGACAGGTGTTCTTTTATGAAATAAGACTGTAATTTGTTGAGGAAATTCTACGTGACAATTACTTTTTAAGGTTCTCTCATGTAATCTCATTGAATCCTCAAATCATTCTCATGAAATGGATTTTTTATCTCTATTTTTACAAATGAAGTGCCAGGAGCTTAAGTAAACCTGTGCAAGGTCATGCTACAAATCAGTAATGAGCTAAGATACAAAGCCAGATATTTCTATCATACGTCACGGTGTTTTTCCTTTTTGGTGCCTGTTACTCTCTTTTTTATCTAGTGCTATAGTTTCTCTAGATGCTTGGGGGAGGGGGAAATATGTCCATTTTTCATATCTCAGTTGACAAAGCTTTTCCAGGTTCTTTTGTTGATGAGAGTGGCTGAAAAGGAATCAGTTTTCTTAACTAGATAGCAGAAGAGCCTGAACCTTATTTAAGAATCCGATGTTGCAAGAATGTGGGACTTTTCAGAATTTCCTCTGTTCTATGATGTACATTTGAAGACATTTTGAGACGCATACTTAGAATCTCTCCCATCTATGTGATTATAAAAAATATACCAAAAATGGTGAGATTGTTAGGGAACAAAGTGGTAGTTTCTTCTCTGTGCATATCTAGCATCCTCATCAATTTTTAGAAGTCATTTTCTAAAAATGAATATGCCATGAGTTTCTTTCCTTTTTACAGGATGATTGTTAAAAATTTCATCTGTAAAACCCTGCTTTTGATGTTTCATGGATGTCCTAGTATCTCAGCCAGAAAAAGATCTCATTAAAAACAAAAATGATATACAGTGTCTATTAATCAATTGTGTGGAACCACTTTATGCTCTGAATGCAAGATGTTGAAATGTATCTCTTAAGGATCAATATTGCTCCTAAGTAACTAAAGCTAAATCAATACCCAAGCCACACTTTACTTTGGTAACAGATCATTAGATTCTAGTGTTTCTGAACCTGTAGCTACAAATGTAGACTGCCCAGAAAATAGTTTTCAGAGTAGGAAATTTTCATATTTGTCTTTCTAGATGTTGACTTCTTTGCATATTTTGTATATGGTGTATCTACGTTAAAATTGTTATGGCTGAAGAAAGGCAAATTGTCTTAGAGAAATTGTATTAGATGTTCGCGGTGTGTGTATGTCTGTGCGGGTGTGGTTAATCTCAAGAGCTTACAATGGTCCTTGTATATTCAAAATCACATAACAGGGTTTAAAAACGAATAAAATTAAGATTTAGTTACATGATGCATTATTTCTGCTTACTCATTTTAGTTTCAATACATATTGAATTAAGGTAATTAATGTGTTTTCTGTAAGATTTTTAAGGACAAAAGGACAGATTCTTAGCTATAGCATTATTACATTTCAGAGCTATAGGAAGCCCTAAACGTATCCGTTTCAATTTCTTATTTGATATTTGAATTAGTTCTTTGCATGGAATCTATGATTGAATTAAATAACATAGAGAATTTAGAGAGAAGGTGGTTGAATTAGATAAGAACCTAGCAGGAAACAGATGACAGTGTCTTTAGTCAAATTGGAGGAGACTTTATTCAAAGGATGGTTTACAGAAGGGATATTAACAAAAGAAGCTGAAACACTGTCAGTAGTACAGAACAATTTTTTGGGCCAGTGAGAAAGAGAATGAGGAGAACTTCAGGAAATCTAAGATAGCAACTTAGAGAGATTTATTGATAGAAATGTGCCTTTTGGTAAAGAAGTGCTATCACAGCCAACCCTAGATCCTGCAAGTGGGAGTCCAGAGGAATAAATTGTCTTCTTTTATACCAATTAACAATAATATTTTACTTTTTTCTTGAAAATTTTATATTTTATACAACACATATTGATTATATTCATCTACCAGTACATTTCTCCAACTCTCCCAACTCCATCTCCCTGCCAACTTATTTCTTTATACTTATTGATAACTCACGGTCTAACACTGCCTACATACACATGTGTGTCATTAGCCACTGAGACATGAGCAAGCAGCCAGCAGCCATGTTCCCAAAAGAGAGTGACTCTCTCTCCCTCAGTAGTTTTCAAATGCCAATAGCTCCTCTGATAGGAGTGGCAGGGTCTTCAAGCTGGAATTTGGATAGGCTTGATTTTGTATAGGTCTGGTGCATGTAACTCCAGCTGCTATGCAAATACCATGTAATGTCTAGAAATGTATACTTCACAGCTCTCCTGCCTATCCATTGGCTCTTGCATTCTTTCTTCTTTTCTATTATTTTCTCTGAGCCTTCATAGTGGGTGGTGGGTAGAGACAAAACATCTGCAGCTGAGCACTCTACGTTATTCAGACATCATATGTTGACCAGTTGTGTACCTCTGCATTAACCACTGGCCCCTGCAGAAAGAAGCTTCTTGGCAATCTGGGTGCCTAAACAAGACCTGCATAATGCCAACACCAGTGTGCATGCCAAAGCTGATGGAAGAAATTTTACAAGGACTTACCCCTAGATAAAGATAGACAGGCAATCATTGGCTGCTGAGAAAGAGTGAATCAGTATTCTCCAGGGATTATGCCCCTGATATGTTAGCCCATCCCAAATTATCAGCATTAAACAAATGTATATAACAGTAACACAAATGAAGTTCAGTAGGGCTTACATATACATTTATGCATGTGTGCATCTTTACCTCTTCCTCTTTGCAACAATAATTAGAGAGGAATCAGTTTAAAACTTTAGAGGGACTGAGAGACACAGGAGGAGTTAAGAGAGCAGGACTGGCAGTGTTGTAAATACAGCACTCATGTATGAAATTCTCAATAGATAAAGAAAAATCTTTAAACAAAGAAGTTTTTCTGATTAAGATTTTTTTGAAAGATAAGATTTAATATTTCTTTTGTTTAGTTCATTTATTTTTTCTTCTTATTTAAAATAGAATTGTTTTATCTCACATAATATATTCTGACTTCAATTTTCCCTTCCTCCCTACCAGTTCCTCCACACGTGCACTCTCATCTGGATGCGCTGTGACCCCTTCTATCTCTCATTAGAAAAAAAGCAGGTTTCTTTTTTTTATTGGTTTTTTGAGATTCGAGACAGGGTTTCTCTGCAAGTTTGAGGCCTATCCTGGAACTAGCTCTTGTAGACCAGGCTGGCCTCGAACTCACAGAGATCCACCTGCCTCTGCTTCCCAAGTGTTCAAATTAAAGGCATGTGCTATCACCGCCCAACCAACAAGCTGGCTTCCAAGGGATTATAATATCATATAATATAATAATTAGATTGAGCAAAATATAACACACTAAAACATGACAAAATGAGCAAACAATAGGAAAAGAGCCCAAGAAAAGACACAAGAAACATATATATGCAGAGACCCACTTTCTTTCTTTTTTCCCTTTCTCTTTTCCTTTTTTTATTATTATTTTTACTTAAAAATTTCCACCTCCTCCCCTCCTTTCATTTCTCTCCCCCATCCTCCAATTCCACTACTCCTCCCTCTCCAGTCCAAAGAGCAGTCAGGGTACCCTGCCCTGTGGGAAGTCCAAGGTCCTCCCCACTCCATCCAGGTCTAGGAAAGTGAGCATCCAAACAGACTAGGCTCCCACAAAGCCAGTACATGCAGTAGGATCGAAACCCAGTACCACTGTCCTTGGCTTCTCAGTCAGCCTTCACCATCAGCCACATTCAGAGAGTCTGGGTTGATAACATGTTCCATCAGTCCCAGTTCAGCTGGCCTTGGTGAGCTCACATTAGATCAGTCCCACTGTCTCAGTGGGTGGGCGCACCCCTTGCGATCCTGACTTCCTTGCTCATGACCTCCCTCCTTCTGCTCCTCATTTGGACCTTGGGAACTCAGTCTAGTGCTCCAATGTGGATATCTGTCTCTAGCTTCATCCATCGCCGCATGCAGGTTCTATGGTGATATGCAAGATATTCATCAGTATGGCTATAGGACAGGGCAATTTCAGGCTCCCTCTCCTTAACTATTCAAGGATCTAGCTGGGGACATCTCCATGGATAGCTGGGGACACCTCTAGAGTCAAGTCTCTTGCCAACCCTAAAATGGCTCCCTTAATTAAGATATATACTTCCCTGCTCCCATATCCACCCTTCCTCCATCCCAACCGTCCCATTCACCCAAGCTCTCCCCCTCCCCTCTTCTCACTTTTTTCTCCCCATATCCCCTTACCCCCTACCCCGTAGTTTCCAATTTCTGCCTGGCAATCTTGTCTCCTTCCAATATCCAGGAGGATAACTATATGTTTTTCTTTGGGTTCACCTTCTTATTTAGGTTCTCTAGGATCACAGATTATAGGCTCAATGTCCTTTATTTATGGCTAAAATCCACTTATGAGTAAGTACATCCCATGTTCCTCTTTTTGGGTCTGGCTTACCTCACTCAGGATAGTGTTTTCTATTTCCATCCATTTGTATGCAAAATTCAAGATGTCATTGTTTTTTACCGAGTAGTACTCTAATATGTATATATTCCACACTTTCTTCATCCATTCTTCCAATGAAGGGCATCTAGGTTGTTTCCAGGTTCTGGCTATTACAAATAATGCTGCTATGAACATAGTTGAACAAATGCTTTTGTAGTATGATAGAGCATCTCTTGGGTATATTTCCAAGAGTGGTATTGCTGGATGTCTTTTCTATCCCAATAGCCTACATAATACCGTCAGGTACTATGTAAACTAGCAGGGAGGGAGAGTGTTTCCCAATTAGTTCTGGGTTGATCTCTGTATTCCTCACAGTGAGTGTGAACCCTGTTTTTAAATATTTTTATTCTTTTATCTTGCAGTTTTCATACTCTGAATTGATCAAGGGGGCCCAGATAATGCTATACACAGAAGGATGTTTTGTAGAACACACAGTAGAATAGGGACTTGTTTTGAAGACATTGACAAAAGACATTTCACAGGATGGTAGTTTCATTCTGCCTTGACTGTTCCTGCATGTTTAGAGTACAATAATTAGTTTTCAACAGAAAAAGCTATTGTCAAACAAATGCTTTCAAAGAAAATCAAACACTATAATGAGAAAACTCCAAAGCATTACATCTAAACTTCAGAGGAAATACTATTTATTAATATTGCAATAAGAAAATTTTGACTGCCAATTATAACTTTGTAGTTAAGAATATTGACAGTGGAGTAAGTTCCAAACTTAATACCTCTGTGACGCTGGACATGGCATATCTTTCAGCTTCCAACCTCTTATTCGTACAAATAAAATATTCCCTTACAACTTCTTAATTTCTTTGGTGTGTGTTGTGATGTTTCCCTGTGCATTCCTGATTATGTTAATGTGAATCTTCTCTTTCTTTCTTTTGATTAGTTGGCTTGAGTCTGTCAATGTGCTTAGTTTCTCAAAGAGCCAGCAAAGCCTCAATTTTTCACCACTGTAAAGTGGGAGCAATTTTAGCAGCCATTGCCTGAGAAATTCATTACAAACCTTGGTGAGAATACTGCTCACAATGTTTCTAATGTGTAGTGAACTTTGAGTAAATACCACTTGTTATAGTAGTACTTCATATCTGTTTTTACAAATATAAGACTAATTTCTAATTTCTGACATAACTTCGGTGTGACTGGTTTGCATACTTTTATTGTTAGGAGCTCATATTTGCCTGTTAATTTTGAAAGGTTTCTGTGAAATTATTAGGTAAAATAAAAACATTTTTTCCATTTTGCAGTGAAAAACAGCTTCTACCAAGGCCATTCCTATATTTAAGCAAGTCGAGAGGAACCATACACAGCAGAAAATCACTCTTCCAGCTGTATGGCAGTAACCTTGTCAACAAAGAGATTCTTATTCCACTGAGAAGCCAAGCATGAGGCTTATATTTGGCTTTTCACTTGAATAAAGCTTTAGAAATTAGAATAGCCAGCTGCAAAAGGCCTGGCTGCTCTTGATCTGCGGAACAAGAGCTCGCAATAAAGAATAATATGAGAGAGAGAAAAAAATACCACCTTTCCAGGCTTTGTCTGTATAATGAAGGAAGTTTTCAAACTTCCTTTAGTGGCAAATAATTTCAATTAGCATTTTGAGGGGGCTGAACATAAGTACCCACTTCTCCCAGAGGCTGGAGCCTGTTGATTAACCATTGTATGAAGTGTTATAGCCTTCTATTTGGGGTGGAGAAATTGCATTTCAGGCACTCTTGTTTGGCATTCTGTTCTAGCCTCAACCAGAAGCACTGAGTCTAATCTTCCCTCTTCACTTATTCATCCACCCACTCGAAAATGCAAATTGATTTTTAAGCATCTCAATGTGAGAATGACAAAGAAAATAGATGTGAGGGCTGTGAAAGATTCACCCATGTTTTCCCATCTGGGTTTTAGCCTTCAACAGTTCTTGTCTTAAAGGCCTGTCAGTCTTGTGTAGTCCAGAATGACTTTAGCGGGGACTATTAGAAAATATCATGAAACTATTACATAAGGAACTTTGAAAAACCTTGTGAGGTTAAAGGTAGGTAAAATACCCATGTTAGTAGATTTCTTTAGCGAGGAAACAATGGAACAAAATATAACCTTGCTTTGAGACACAGTGACTAAAATGAAGCAAGTGAGTTGGAAGAGAAACAGTATTGAGGATGAAGAGACAGGAAGGAAGAGGGTACAATTATGCAATGCCTTTGAATTTAATGTGCTTACTATTGCTCAAGTAAATACCTGAGAAAAATGATTGAAAATGAAGGAAGATTTGTTTGTCTTATGGTTTTAGAGGCCTTGGGTCAAGGTCTGCTAGATTTCTTGCCTTGTGCAAGATGTAAGACTGAATGTCACAGCAAAGGGTAGGATGTGGCCAACATCCTCATCTCATGAAAGTCAGGAAGCAGAAAGGATTCAGGGCATATTGTACTCCAGAGAGGGCTTTCCCTTCCCATCCCTGCAGTGATCTACTTTCTTCAGCTAGGCTCCCCTATCTAGTAGTTTCTGCTACATCTCAAAATGGTACTAAAAGCTAGAGACAATGTCTGAAAATTGAGACTCTCATAATCAAACCATAAAATTTTGTCCTTTATCCCCAAAGACTCATTCTGATCCTATTATGTAAAACACAGCCAGTCAATTTCCAAGATTATCCAGTTTTAATAGTTCCAGAACAAAAGTTAAAGTCCAAAACATCTTTTGACATTCAAGGCAGATGTTTATCTGTGAGCAGCTGTGAAAATTGAAAAGCAGATACCATATGCCTAATATAATGGTAGTGACTAAATATTTTCATTTAAAAGTAGAGAGGTAGGGACATAGAAAGGTGAGATAAACCAAGTAAGACTGAAGCCCAGCAGGAGAATCATTAAATACCATGGCTCCACGTCTGGCATCTTTAGTATATAGTGTGCCCCAGTGCTCTTGGTAAGGCCATTACTATAGCCTTGCTGATTGCAGTTGGCATGCCCTCACTGTTCTGACTCTGCTTACACTAGCAGCTTTCCTTGGCAGATTTTCTATGTTCCATGTTTCTGGCATCTTCAGATTCCTGGAATCTTTATCATGTTTGGACTTCATTCTCACAGCTTCATTCTTTTACCTACTCAGAGAATTCCCAATAACATATTATGGGCCCTCTAAGACTATCCCTTGAAATCTTGGTAGGGGCCTCTGGAATTGCTGGCCTGAAAGACTAGCATCATGTGGATGACACCATGGCTTTAAAACTGCTTGGGTAGTATCTAGGCCACCTTAAACCATACCTACAGTGGCCTCTGAGTTCCTCGATGGCTAAACCCAAGGAAACTCTTCCTTAAGTAGTTCTGCATCATCAGTGTACTCCAGGGCTCTCTTCTCAAAGCAAGTACTTGCAAATCAGTTTGCATCTTTGTGTTTTTGAGCCTGAGATGAGGGATACCATGTCTATTCTTGTCTGTTAGGCTTTTGAGTTATGATAGTAGATATATGTTTTTCATTTCCCCATTCTTAAAGAGATTTGATTAATCAAAGTGACCCATATAAACTTGGATATTGTATTCTTTTTTTCAAATAATTGTAGTTCCAAGAAAGTCTCTGTCAATGTAATAATTTGACATAGAATCTCTCTCCCTCCCTCCTTTCCTCCTTCCCTCCTTCCATCCCTTTCTCCCTCCCTCCCTCTCTCCTTCATTCCCTCCCTCTCTCACTCTCCCTCCCCCCCGTGTGTGTGTGTGTCTGTGTGTATGTGTGTTGGATTCTTTACTAATATTAATGTCTTCATGGTGATAGAAAGTAGATAAGTTGATAATCTATGATCTGTCCTAGAATAGTAGGCTTTTGTTTTGGAGAGATAAATTAAAAATGCTAAGCTGAGCAGTTACTAGTAAAATAGGAAATGATCATGATTTCTTTGAATCAGTTTCCTATTATAAATTAAACAGAAAGAAATTGTTGAACAACATGTGATGATGGTGTCTCTCTGGAATCAGAAAGATAACTCTTAAAAGATATATTATGCCAATTGCAATTAAAAAAGTATCCTCTGTCAACATCTTTCAAGGTTAATATCTAGTTATAATTCTATATGTCATTGTGGGGTGTTGTGCTTCCCCAAATCTATGTCTTCTACTAAAATGTAACATAGCCTACTAAGTCTTACCAACCTCCATTACTGCATCTATGGAACTAAAGAACAAAGTCAAAATTTGTACTATCCAGCAAAAGCAGGAGGGGTTATGCATTTGTATCGCATATGTTTGAGGTGAGTTGACATTTCAGTTCCTTCCATTCAGTTTGGTTGTGAACATAAAAGTACTCTAAAATTAAAGTCTATTAAAACATGTATTGCCTTATCTTAGAATCTGCTTGATTTTCACATAGATCAGGGGTTCTTACCCCAGGCCTGGAGATTAACTCCCATGTAATGTCTATTTTTGTACAGCCTATGAAATGAGATTGATTTTCATACATTTAAATAGTTGAAACAAAAGCAAGTGAAGAATATTATTTTTGGCATGGAAAAATTACATAAAATTCAAATTTTAGTGTCCATAAATAAAGTCTTATTGGAACATATCCATGCTTATTTCTTTATATAGACAATCTATGGCTTCTTTGCTGTTGCTGTGGCAAAGCAGCAACTATATGATCCACAAAACCTATACAATTACTATTTTATCCTTTATGAAAAAAATATACTGACCTCTTGCCTCGAAATCAGGCTTTTCATCTAGGATTCATTACAGCTGATGGGTACCCTAGACAAGATGCTGAGTCAAATAGAAAGTAAGGAATGATTTACTTCTTGCTATCTTTTTTTCAAAGCTTTTGACTCAAAACTGTGACTCTAATTTTTCCTCTAAAGCAAGGCAAAGCAAACCAAAAAATACAAAGGGTTTTTTTGATACTCCATTCTCCTCAACTCCCTGACTCTCTCTTGTCTTCTGGAAGTTCCATTATCTGCTATGTTGAAATGATAAGTTAAAAATATTCAGTTAATATGTTCCTGTCACTGCTGGTTTAATAAATCAACACTGGAAATTGAACTATTAAAATTTCAAAACATTCAACAGCAAAGTGGAGATGTAATAGATGAAAGATGAGGGAAAAGGAAATTACCACGTAAGAAATATTTACCCTTCATCATAGCCCCTGTATAACGTTGCAGATTGAGATTCTATCATTTGTTACAGAACATTATAGAAAAGGAAATGGATTGCAGTGTAATTCTTTTCCAGTTGTCTTGAATGCTGGGTAGGTGAACCAAAGGGCTAGGGATCAAAGGACATTACAAGGAAATGGGATATAAGGTTTAAATGTTTTGATCACCTAGGAAACAAAGTAATTAGAAGTATGTACTTTGAAGTAAAATGAACTTAGGTTTAAACTCTGGTACTGGCATTAAGAAGCTCAGTGTATTTGGCAGACTTATCTTTCCTTTTTTAATTTTTAAAATTGATTTTATTGAGCTATATATTTTTCTCTTCTCCCACCCTTCCTCTACACTCTCCAGTAGTCCCCATGCTTCCAATTTACTCAGGAGATCTTGTCTTTTTCTACTTCCCATATAGATTAGATCCTTGTATGCCTCTCTTAGGGTCCTCATTGTTGTCTAGGTTCTCTGGGATTGTGAATTGTAGGCTGGTTTTCTTTGATTTATGTCTAAAAGCTACTTATAATAATATTTGTCTTTCTGGGTCTGGATTACTTCACTCAATATGATGTTTTCTAGCTCCATTCATTTGCCTGCAAATTTCAAGATATTATTTTTTTGCTGTGTAGTACTCCATTATGTAAATGTACTGATGACAACTTATGCTGGAGAGGATGTGGGGTAAAGAGAACACTCCTGCATTGCTGGTGGGAGTGCAAACTGGTATAACCCCTTTGGGTATCAGTATGGTGACTTTTCAGAAAATTAGGAAACAACCTTCCTCAAGACTCAGCAATACCACTTTTGGGTATATACCCAAAGGATGCTCAATCATACCACAAGGACATGTACTCACCCATGTTCATAGCAGCATTTTTGTCATAACCAGAATGAGGAAACAACCTGAATGGCCCTCAACCAAAGAATGGATAATGAAAATGTGGGACTTATCTTCCTTATTTGTAAAATGGAGCTATTAAAACATCCTTTATGAAATTACTGGGAAATTTTAATATGTGTAAATATATGTATATAACACAAGTGTTAAATGTGATTTTTTAAACTTTTATTGTTAGAATAGATACTCATTGAGAAAGTACTAGCTAGAAATCACTGAAAATCATTTTCTTCTTGTGAAAGTTAAGAGACCTATGATTTAATCTGGTTAATAATATTAACATCACAATAGGAAGATATCATTTATTTACAGCA
Organism: Microtus agrestis; assembly: GCA_902806775.1. Lineage (NCBI taxonomy): Eukaryota > Metazoa > Chordata > Mammalia > Rodentia > Cricetidae > Microtus > Microtus agrestis. Next base: position 11,768 of record CADCXT010005679.1, read on the forward strand.
GCAGTATATAGATAATGCCATTATTCTTGTTTTAAGTATTAAAAAACTGAAAAGAGAAGAAATTTGGCAGCTTGAGCAAATTAACATAGTAAGTAGATTTAAACTTCAACAGACTGACTACAGAGCTTCTGGTTTTTAACAGTGGGACTATGTTATCTTTCCAGTTCAGAGACCAAGGGTATAACAGGGCTGCAGTACATTTGCACAGATTCCATATCACACAACTCAATAAGTGTTCTATTTGTGTCGCTGTATGAAGCCAATCACCTGCACCATCACATGCATTGGTTTGCTTTATATTGCTGTGACAAACATCATGAGCAAACAACATTAGAATGAAAGGCTTTATTGTGGCTTACACTTCCACATCATACTCCATCATTGAGGGAAGTCAGGGCAGGAACCTGGAGGCAGGAACTGAGGCAGAGACCACAGGGGAATACTCCCCTACTTGCTTGCTTCCTGTGGCTTCCTTTGCCTGCTTTCTTTGTGCAGTGAGGGAATTGCTTTGTTTTATTTTAGGCTATTTTCCCTTTATTATTATTGTTTGATTTTTGAATCATTATATTTTATATTTTTCCTTCCCCATTGCCTCTCATCCCCTCCTTACCTCCTTAGCTACTCGATTTTGTTGTTTTCCTCACTCTGAAAACAATAAGAAACAAACCAAAACTCCAAGAATCAAAAAAAACCACAAAAATGCAAAAAAGAAAAAGAAAAGCAAAAGACTTATATAACCGTTTATCTACGTATCTATCTGTCAGTTGAATTCATATTTATATGATGAAATTAATTTGAATAACAAAACAAAAATGGACATGCCATTGGAAAGATTTAGACCTAGTAGACTCGGAGAGAGGCCTTGTTTGTCTACCCTGCTTTCTTGCTCAGCTTTCCCATAGCTAAGAAAGCAGTTTGTATCAGAAGCTGAGGCTAAAGCAGCACAAAACCAAATTCCCAAATTCCCAGTTTTCTAGCATTCTTAGGAGTAGGGATATTGTTAACTGAATAGAGCTAAAAGCCTTTCCTTCCTTCCTTCCTTCCTTCCTTCCTTCCTTCCTTCCTTCCTTCCTTCCTTCCTTCCTTCCTTCCTCCCTTCCTTCCTTTCTTTGTTTTGGCTAGAATGTGAGCTGTATAAAAATTAAGTGAAAATAACACAAGAGATGCAAAAGCAGTTATTCAAGTAAATTGAGTGTTTTCTAGAGAAGCTCATTTTAATGAAGCAATTAATTAAGCAAAGATTATATGTGGTATCCATCTGTTAACTTAAAAGTACATTTATTGCAATCATATTGTGGATCTACATATATGTACATACAAAACAGATATAGTTATTAGTGTAGCACTGTCATTATATTGGAACATCACACCATTTCCTCTCATATGCGGTGCCTCATCTCAGTTAACTGATATTTTACATAGGCAGAAAAATAGATTAACATGCTGTATTCCACTCCTGTCTTCAAATGTTAATTGAAAACTATGTATCACCTTTAAATGCATGCTGTTAACATATATAACATTTAAAAGTAAATACAGCGTTATGTTCTTATTTCTTCCATTATTACACATGATTTTGTTTCTTTACATTTGTTTTTTTTTTTTGGTATGTAAAAGGTTTCAATTGTTTGCTAAACATCACATACAGCAACAACAAAAGGAAATAACTAGTTCTCAATAACTAACCATTCATATACTAGAGCTTGCAATTGAGGCTGTACCACACAGTGTTCAAGTATATCAGAGTATACTTACAAAAACTTCACTAAATATCCATGGGTATAAGAGCTCATGGGTTTATCAATAAGATGCATTTGAATGCCCTTATCTGTTCTTCCCAGGAAACAAAATATTTGTAAGAGTATACATGCAAATTTCAAAAAACCACACATGTAATGTTTAAAATGGCATATAAGTCAATATTAACAAAAGAGAGAAATAAAAGGCTTCATGTAGAAGTATAGGAGCATGTAAGAAATGTAATAAAACTTACCTTTCCCTCTTATTCATATGAACCCCCACTATCTATCATATAATGTGGCTTGTGTCCGTGCCTGCCTGAAAATAAAGCTAAGATACCAGGTTTAACTTGGACATGCACTCTGTGATGAATACCTGCAGGCACTGGATGTCAGCTTATGCTCCAGTTGACGGTCCCATACCATGTATATATAAGTAGCTTTAAATAGTGCCAGTAGGTAATAAATTAAAAGAGAAAGAGAGCACATAATGTTGAGAAAAGTGTGTGTGCTCTTCCCTAGGAAAGTCCATTTCTTCTGCTTTTAACATTCCTTAGTTGCTTGAGGTTCTTTGTATGGGGTTGAGGCCTCAAGAGCTTTCCCCTTGCACTTTTATAGGTCATGTTTAGGTAGTCATGTTGGTAAGACTGCATCTGTGTAGTTCCTGACATTTATAGGAGACACAACCTCACAGCAAACTTCCTGTTTCTTTGGCACTTACAAGCTTTCCACTGCCTACCTCTTCATAAGGATCTTTACTCTTACATGAAGGTGTTCTATTGCAGATGTATCAAATACCCACAAGTAATATTATATATACTGAGCAGGCTGTATTTGTATATTTAGTAATTTACATATCAACAATTAAACAAAAAGAGGCCATGAACTTGAATGGGAACAAAGTGAGGAGTACATGGGGGAAGGCTGGAGAGAGAAAAGGGAAAGGGGCAAATGAAGTAATTTTAATTTTAAAAGATGTAAAAAAAACGGAAAGAAAGAACCCAGAAGTGTGTGTGTGTGTGTGTGTGTGTGTGTGTGTGTGAGAGAGAGAGAGAGAGAGAGAGAGAGAGAGAGAGAGAGAGAGAGAGAGAGAGAGAGAGAGATTGGAAATGACTCATTATAGAAATTAAGTTTTCTTATCTCATTTGAAAAAAGGCTGAAGGGGAGAATGGAGAAAAGGGGAGATTAAAATGGATAGCAGGTTACTGGGCCAGATGCTATGGATAAACTCGTGCTAAGAAATGGCCTCTTAGCATCCGAGTAGTTTATATTAAACAGAACACAGAGAAGTAATGAGGATATTATGGCACGAAATATAGGTACACATTAAGTAACCTCAAACAAATAGGGAGATCTCCCATAAGGTGTGAGTTTTATGTTGAAATTTAATCACTAAATGCTGACTAAATGAAACTGCTTGCATGTAGTCATTTCCTGCTTTTTAATCTTAGCCAGAGGCAAAAAAGTCAAAGAATGAAAGGCCATCTTATCTTTGCTTCCCTGATTTTCTTTCTGCATTTCTGCACAGTTGCTGAAATAAATTGATTACATAAAACGTAATCTCTCTTTTATTCTTCCAATAAGAAAGCAGTTTCTCAGCCACTTTATTAAATGCCTTGAAGCTTCTGCTCTTTTCTGATCAATATTTTAACGGAGTCTTATGTAAAATGTAATTTACATTCAGGTGTTCCCTTAGCAACCATAACAAAATCAAATACATCTGCTTTCAGAATGAGTTCCTCTTTTGAAAAACCCTTGTAGTTACACAATCTTCTTTTATTAGCAGAAATAGCTTTCTAAATGGGCTGCCGTCTCTTTTTAAAGCAAAGTACTTTTAAAACCGTGTTTAAATAGAAGTTACAGGGTTTTAAAATGGAGATGTGGAGTGCTTTCTTCTAAAATTTTATGCATTTTGATCAATTAGTCAATAAACAGTCATTAGTGCCTGTGGGTGTTATATTATATGCAGTGGATACATAGGTCAAAAATATATGATCCTTGGTTTTACAAAAGTTTGTAACAGAACTAAAACTGAGAGTAATCACAATACCAGATTTAACAATGATCATTTTCATTAACGATTATATGATCAAACACAAATGAGTCTTTATAAGAGGATTTGTTTAAAAGATATTTAACCCTTTTGAAGGAAATTCAAGGTGTATTACCTGTTGGCTAGTAATGAATGATGTTGTAATCTAAGAAGTGAAGTCTAAAATTCTGAAAAATCCATCATGCTGGAATTTTCACATTATCATAAGAATCTTTAAAAATGAAACAACATGAAGATAGCATGAGGAACTGTCAGGAATTAGGTGGTACATTAAGTGAAGGAAAGACTTTTGGACTGTAGCCTTATAATGATTAAAATATTATCTTAGAGATTATAATATAATTACAACTTTCCTCTCTTTCTTCCTTCAAAAACCGTCCCATATAGGTCTTTTACTCTTTCAAATTCATAGCCTCTTTTCTCATAAATTGTTATTACATGCATATATGTGTTTTTTAATTTTTATGTGTATATTTTATGTTTACATTTAGGAATATATAGATATTATGAAATATAAAGTGCTCAGTCTATATAATGTTACTCAGTAGCAATGGATGCAGCTATAAAACACACCCATACTTAAGGTTTGGAGAATATGCAGTAAGGTCAAAAGATCAGAAGTTTTCTGTGAGATTATGTCTCTTAGAAGTGTCAGAAGCTACACATATAGAGCCTCACCAACATGACTGCCTAACCATGATCTAAGCAAAGATAATAATAGATATTCCAAAGTGGATGGCCATTGCTTTGGAAAAGAGGTTCTTCTTTTGTTTCCACAAAAGATGAAAACCTGTGTATTAATTCCAGACTAATATGGTTTGATGGTTCCAGACCTCCTGAAAGGTTGCCAGGAACACTCCCCAAAATTATGGTGCCCGACTAGAAGCAGAAAGAAGTTTGGAGAAGAACTATGCCCATATTCCCAAATATTGTTTATAAATGTTTCTTTACATTTAAAAGGGGATATGCTATAGAGATCTGCATTGGTATGAATCTTGGTTTATTGATACAAATTTCAGGTCAACTTTGTTATATGTATATTTCTGCTCTTGATTAAGGCATCGTGTTTGTGCAGCTCATAAAAAATGTAATGTATAACTAAAAAATATTGGTTAATAGATAATCATCTATAATAGTCAAGTTTGTAATCATGTTATTTAGGTTTTCTAGCTATATAGAGATATATTTCAGTTAGGTATTTTTCAGATCTGTCAGAGACATTCAGCATATGGCATTTAAAATGTTTTAAGAACTTAGGACTTTTCATGACAATGAGACACATCTGCACCTAGCAGCTTCAATTGCTTCAAGAGGAAGATGGACATCAAAGAGGCTCCTTAAGGAGTTGGCTAGCCACTTGGGCAAGAAACTGCTCTTGCCTGGACTGTTTGAAAGTATGCTGTAAAAACTGGACATGTAGGATCCACAGAGAAATGACTGCTGAACTTGCCTAAGGAAGGTGAGACGATCCTTTGGGGTTCCTGCTTCATGACATTCTGCAGGACACAGAAAAAAGTGACTGACAAGCTGCCAATATTGGTGGAACTGTCTTTGAAATTTCCTGCTTCCTGGAAAAGTCTGCTGGATACTATTGACCTGTAGGCTGAAGATAGATGCCCCAATCATAAGGAAGAACTTTGGGTGACTGTCCAGGTAGCAAGATACCTCTGTCAATTCTAGAGTTTTGGAAATTGTTTACTATACACTGCCTGTTTACATAGGTAATATTATATCCTTCTGGAGTCTTTGATGGAGTTGAAGAATAGACAGAATATAGATATAAATATTGTAACTATAATTTTTGCTTGATACCTCTTTTGTTGTATGTAATTTTTCTATGTTAAAGTTAAAATCTTCCTTATTTAAGCAGAAAAAGGGATGTGATGTGAGAGTCCCTTCTATATGCTGTAAATACCATTAGTAAATAAAAAAAAATTGCCTTGTCCTGTTGATAGAGCAGAACTTAGGTAGGCAGGGAAAACTCAGCTGAATCCTGTGAGAAAGGATGCAGAGTAAAGGAGAAAGCATGTAGCCCCACCAGAGACAGATACCAGAACTTCAGCTTGTAAGCCACAGCCACGTGGCAATACACAGATGAATAGAAATAGGTTAAGTCAATATGTAAGAGTTAGCCAATAAGAAGCTAGAGCTAATGGGCCAAGCAGTGATTTCATTAATACAGTTTCTGTGTGGTTATTTTGGGGGCTAAGGAGCTAGGAACTAACTAGTGACCTTCTCCAACTGATGGGGAAAAGTCCAGGAGGCCTCAACAAAGAACTATAGGATACTAAGAAATGCAGAGCAAAAGAAATAAGTTTTCCCAGGGAACGGCACAGCACTTTATCATCCAGTACCAATGGTCAGTTCTGAATGTAATAGTCTTACCAAGGAAAACTGGAATACTAAAAGTATATAAAATGTCCAAAGATCACTTTCTTAAAAATAATATTTAATGTATAGTATCTTATTTAATATATAAAAGAAGATATATACCTAGGTCTATATAACAATTATTATTGGCTTGTATTCATTGTATAAAATGCTACGTTTCACGAACACATTTTCTTCCCTATATATCAAGCACTTTGGTGTTGACTGAGGTTTCTGTCCTGCCCAGTTCCCACAGTCATTAAGTCCCAAAGAAATCACACAGAGGTCTACATTAATTATAAACTCTTTGGCCTAGTGTCTCAGGCTTCTTTATAACTTATATTAGCTGATAATTCTTGTCTCTGTTAGCCACATGGCTTGGTACCTTTTTTGGTGAGGCAATCACATCCTGCTTTCTCTTTGTCTGATTTCCTCTGTGTCTGGGTAATGACTGCAGACTGAAACTTCCCTCTTCTCAGAATTCTTGTTGCCTTGCCTCTATACCTCCTTCCCACCTATACCTCCTGCCTGGCTACTGACCAATCAGCATTTATTTAAAATACATCTAATGGGGTACAGACCATTGTCCCACATAACTTCCCCCCTTTTAAAACAAGAACTCTGAATCGAATCTCCTTTGTTTAGCTTTTCTATTGACCATTATCCATAACAATTTGTAACCAACATTCTAAAACAAAGGCAAACATTTATAATCCAATTTTTGGCAATGTGGGTAGAGTTTTTCAGGCTACTTCCTGCTGATTGGGAGTGCTGATAATCTTACGGGGACCTAAGGAAAATTTAAGATTATGGTCATATCCTGAGTGGAAAATTATTTAAGGCTTGATCATCTCAGGCAGCAGTCTTTGAATTGTTCTGGATGTAGATCTAAGACATCTGGGCCATTCCTCCTATTAGAGATTTCTCAGGGGGTCTTCCTTGATCAAACTTGCTTTTTATTAATGCAGAATGAATCCATAGTCCCTCATATCCTGTGAAAACAGAAACAAAACCTCTCATCCAAAGTAACATATCTTTTGACGTAAATTATAAAGTCAAAGCATTTATATATATATATATATATATATATATATATATATATATGATTAATGCAGCAGCATTTCTATTCAAATGTCTTTTAGCAGCTTTTGTTCCTTCCTCAGTCATCAAAAAATTAAAAAAAAACATAATAACATACAGTATCCAGACTCTCTGTGTATTTTTCATCTTTACATGGTTTTATTTTAACCTCTATTTCTTTTATTTTAATTTTTAATTTTTGACTTTTCTAGACAGGGTTTCTCTGTGTATCTTTGGCTGTCCCGGAATTCACTCTGTAGACCATGTTTTCCTTGAACTCACAGAGATCTGTCTGTCTCTCTGCCCCCCAAGTGTTGGGATTAAAGGTGTGTGCCACCACACCTTTAACACATTGAGATCTGTCTGCCTCCCAAGTGTTGGGATTAAAGGTGTGTGCCACCACACCCAACTACTCTCTTTTTTATTTTAAGGACTATCCTATTTTCTTCCAAGCCTACATATATTTTTAAATACACAGTAAATCATTTAAAGGTTTTCTTCGTCTTTGAATCTATCCTTACTGTATATCTCTCTTTTTCTGACCACATGAGTCTTTAATTTGCTAAGTGATATGGCTAGGATTAAAGCCGTAGCTTTGACAGCTGGGTCCAGCCCATTTCTTTACTTTTGTCTAAGAGTCTAGCCTCATGGCACAGGTACTGGCTGAAGCCATGTTTATTGCCACAACTCTATGGAGTTTCAAGGTTCCTGCCACCACCAAAAAGTATGCAGTCAGCTTTTTATCAACACCATTTAAGTGTTTTGTGGCAGGACCTCTTAAAAGAGCTGGAAGGTTTTTGCAGACAAAGCTGAGTCAGGAAACCTCTCTTAACTTGCACTTGACTCTTGCAAGCAGAGCTCTCCTGAGAAAGTGCTGCTATTCAGAAGCCGTGCTTAACTCTATTCTTTTCTATCTAGCATAATTTCCCAAACTCTCTCATGCTTTCTGTGGATGCAGTTATCCACACGTTGGGCATCATTTGTTGACTGAGGTTTCTGTCCTGCCCAGTTCCTACAGTCATTAAGTCCCAAAGAAATCACACAGAGGTCTACATTAATTATAACTCATTAACATTTTTCACTTATATTAGCTCATAATACTCTTCTGTCTTAGCCAGGTGACTTGGTATCATTTTTGGTGAGGCAATCACATCTTACTTGCTCTGTGTTTTGATGATGACTGTAGACTGAAGCTTCCCTCTTCTCAGAATTCTCATTGTCCTGCCTCTACTTTTTTCCTGGTCACCCTGCCTATACTTCCTGCCTGGCTACTGGCCAATCAATATTTATTTAACGTATAAGTGACAGGATACAGATTATTGTTCCAGAGCACTTTGACTATTTAAATTTTTAATTTTTGAGATTAAAATTCAATTACCTAATTTTCCCCTTCTTCTTCCTCTCTCCAAATCCTCCCATATACTCCTCCTTGCTATAGTTTCATTTTTCATGTCCTCCCCTTCCGCCCTTTCTCAGCCCCAGTAGTCTCCTTCATTATGCCAATCTTTCTTCTGTTTTCATGTCATTCAATATACATAGATGCATGCATACACACACACACACAAACACACAAATTGTATGTTTTCTTTCTTTTTTTGTTTTGCTTCAGCATTAATTCTGCAATATACAATATTTGGCTCAGTTCTCAGCAATTCCTTGCTGTCTTTCTTTATTCTTTATCCTTATATGAAAGGTTCTAACCTGGGTTTCTGTTCCCATATCATTTCAGATTCCTAACTGGTACATATCAAAACCATCGCCCTGGGGAGACTGCGGGGATCCCCACACCCATGGTTGTGCTGGGAATGGTTCTGTTGCCCCACACCCAGTTGAAGCTGTTAATGGAGAAAAATAAAATAAAAAAAATAAAAAAAAATTAATTTTTTTCTCAAACCTCCAGATTTACAATTTTGGTTGGCTGATTGTCTTCCTTATAAATGCTGTAAATTTATAATATTCTTGATTACTGTCATCTCTGTTTGGGGCTTTACCATACAGTCTTAGATACTAGTTAGTTCCATACAGCAATCCAAGTACTTTTGGTATATGGCATATTTATTTAAGGTTTACTATATAGTGATGATTCATGTTGAGGGTTTATATGTTTTACTATACAGTGCTTTCAATGATGCTAATTTCACTTAGTAATGCTCATTATCTCAAAAAATCTTCCTCTTTTGATGTAATATTTTGACAATGTTTTGACTTCTCTAAAAAGTTGGATGATGAAACTCCATCTAATCTCTGTATCTAATAATTCTGGTTAAAATATATAAAGCAGATTTGACTAAACTTCAAGGGAAGACTTACTAATATGTTACTATACTGAGATATTTTATGAAATTTTCTTGATAAGCAAGAAGGTAAGAATTTCAATAATAATAAAATAGCATTTTGACACATAAAAATACTTCAACTAAATAGATATAAATAAAGTGGAAACAGTTCATTATGGCCTGTGAGAATTTATGTGCATAATTCATTCAAGCTTCATATATAGTGATATTATGTTTATAGCTTGTAGTTTGACCTGGTCTTAACACAATGGAAATTGGGCCAATAGTACATTTCTAGGTAGCTTATTTGGGGCTTTTTGTGAGCCAGTTATTAAATAGTTACTACCATTGTGATATAAAGTAGTGCATCTATCATTTCTAGACTACATATCTTATCACTGAAGATGGAACTCTTTCCCAAGTTACCTATATGCTAGTTACAAACTAAGTATGAACAACTTACAGTAGATTTAACATATACTAAGTATATTATCTGACAATATTGAGCTTAAAATATAAATCAACAAAATAATAACTATAAAATCATGATTAGCAGCATGTTTTAATCTATAGATCCAATCAAAAATAATAATGTGATTTAATAAATATTTTGATCTAAATAACAAATTTATTTCAACACTTGTTAGATATATTTTAGAGCTATGCTTAGAGTTAAATTTAAAGACAGGCAGAAAAATTAATGTAAGTGGATAGAAATAATCATTTCAATAAGTCAGAAAAGAGAAGGAAATTAATCTCAGGAAATGAAGCCAAAAGTAAATAATAAAGATCAGAAATGAAGTAGAGACAAATGAACAAGAAAGAAATTTAATTTTGCCAAAAGTCTATTGTTTGAAATGTCAAATGAAATGTTCAAACTTCTTTCGGTATTATCCAAGAAGAAAAGCAAAGAATACCAATGTAAATGGTGAAATATTGAGACATATTTAAATGTCAGTCTTAATGAACAACTGTTGCTAGAAAATTTGATGACCTAGAAAGTATGGCAAAGTTTTAGGAAAATTAAAGTTTACCAAAAACAGACTTAAGTACTAAAATATTATAAGTAGTTTTAGACTTGTTACCATGATTAAATTGTCTACTTAATATTTTGTGCCCTGATTTGTTTCACAATGCTATATATATATACAATAAAGGAACTTCACATTTAAAACTATAGATAACAATGTAAAGCATTCTTTAAAATTTTTCGCATTATGTACCTTTAGAAAATCTTTACTACAAGACTATGTTTCAAGACATTAGAGCTGTTTCCCAATTTTGATGATAGTTTAGTGAACTTCCATGAGAAAATTGTACCATAATTTGCTTTTCCCTTTACTTCTTTTTTTTTAAATATTTATTTATTTATTATGTATACATTATTCTGTCTGTGTGTATGCCTGACGGCCAGAAGAGGGCGCCAGACCTCTTTACAGATGGTTGTGAGCCACCATGTGGTTGCTGGGAATTGAACTCTGGACCTTTGGAAGAGCAGGCAATGCTCTTAACCACTGAGCCATCTCTCCAGCCCTTCTCTTTACTTCTTTGGGGGTAAATTCCCTATAATGAAATTACTAGAAGACATACCATGTATGATTTCTCTATTTTTCATATATTTTCATGCTAATGCCTTACAAAACTAAATTGATATACAGTGACACTAGCAATGTTCAAGTATATCCATTTTCTCAAATCTCTGTAGCATTTGGCTTTGTACTCTCCAGTTTTTATAGTTTGCTAGATAACCAGTGGAACTTCTAAGACATTTTAATTTGTGTTCATTTAATTGCATTTGAACCTTTATCCTCTTTTCTATGATGGTATCTTATTTCAGGTTCTCCTCATGAAAATTCCCTGTTCATCATCTCTGTTAAATTATCAAATAGAATCAGAATATTAGCTTGATAAATGTGCATTCCTTTTTTTATTCAGCTTGGATAGTGAGCCCTTATCATTTACATTTTTTTCATGAATTTTCCCCCATTATAATGCTTTCTTTTGGTATCCATTATATTGAATTTCATAGCTTAACAGCCTTTTTATTTTTAAGGCATTTGAATACATTTATCTTGTATATGATGATATATTCTTTTCTTTAAATGTCAGAAATATCTCTCCCTGTACAGATAGATTAACATATACTATTTTGTAGTAAGTTAACAGGTTCGCTATCCCTAAAATCTTTAAATCCTCATTGCTAGAAGCATTTAACTTCTGCTTGTATATAAAGCCTATATTGGATCAATCCTAATTTTACTATCTCTTCTCTTCTTCATCTTTGCACTCATGTTTTTTTTTTCATACATTGTAGTTTCTACAATGCTTTCTCTATTGATCATTCAGCTACTACCCTGATCTTTCTAACACTGAGACTGCATTTCTCTCTGCTGATCTTTTCAGAACTCGAGTTCCACAATAGCAACTGTTGCCATAACACCGAACCCATGTACTCATCCAGATAGCGGTTGTTTCTGTTTAGAACTCATTGTTTTCTGCACCCATCCACTGGACTACTAACACCTCTCACCTATTTCCTCTGCTTCCCTAAGGCTAGCAGCTTTTCTGAACTGACACTGACAATACATGTATGTACTAGATGTTGGTCTGTATGCCAGAATTTCTTCCTTCTTAGTTTTGATTGTTTCTATTTTCTTCTTGTCCAGGAAACATCTTTAATTCTCAGGTCATAGTTGTAGAAGTCTGACCGCCTATGATACAGACTGA
>CADCXT010005680.1:0-30280 GCA_902806775.1 Microtus agrestis
TCAATTGTGTCGTCACAGTGCTCCATTTTTTTCATCACAGTGCTACACTGTGTCATCATAGTGCTCCATTTTGTCATTTCAGACTCCATTGTGTCATCACAGTGCTCCATTGTGTCATCACAATTCTCCATTTTGTCATTAAAGGGCTTCACTGTGTCATCACAGTGCTTCATTATGTCATCACAATGCTCCATTGTGTCATCACAATGCCTTATTGTGTCATCACAGTGCTCCATTCTGACATCACAGTGCTACACTGTGTCATCATAGTGCTCCATTTTGTCATTTCAGACTCCATTGTGTCATCACAGTGCTCCATTGTGTCATCACAATTCTCCATTTTGTCATTAAAGGGCTTCACTGTGTCATCACAGTGCTTCATTATGTCATCACAATGCTCCATTGTGTCATCACAATGCCTTATTGTGTCATCACAGTGCTCCATTCTGACATTACAGTGCTCCATTGTGTAATTACATAGCGCCACTGTTCATCACAGTGCTCCAGTGTGACATCAGAATGCTCCATTGTGTCCTCACATAGCCCCATTGTGTATTCATAGTGCTCAATTGTCTCATCATAGTGCTCCATTGTGTCATCACAGTGGTCTATTTCATCATCATAGTGCTCCATTTTGTCATCACAGTGCTCCAATGTGTCATCACAGTGATCAATTGTGTCATCACAGTGCACAATTGTGTCATCACAGTGCTCCATTATATCATCACAGAACTCCATTGTGTCATCAAAATGCTCCAATGTATCATCCCCGTGCTCCATTTTGTTATCACAGTGATCCATTGTGTCATCACAGTGCTCCGTTGTGTCATAACAGGCTCCATTTTGTCAATACAGTGCTACACTGTGTCATTATAATGCTCCATTTTGTTATCGAAGACTCCATTTATTCATCACAGTGCTCAATTGTGTCAACACAAAGCGACGCTGTGTCATCACAGTGCTACACTCTGTCATGATAGTGCTCCATTTTCTCATCAGAGATCTCCATTGTGTCATCACAATGCCTCATTGTGTCATCTGAGTGCTCCATTGTGACAACACAGTGCTCCATTGTGTCATCACAGTGCTTCATTATGTAATCTCAATGCTCCATTGTGATATCACAGTGCTCTATTGAGTCATCATAGTGCTCACTTGTGGCATTACAGTGCTACATTGTGATATCACAGTCCTCCATTGTGTCATTACAGAGCTCCATTGTGCCATTACAGAGCTCCATTATTATTCACAGTGCTGCAGTGTGACATCAGAGTGCTCCATTCTTCCTCACATAGCTCCATTGTATAAGCACAGTGCTCCTTTGTATAATCACAGTGGTCCATTGCGTCATCACAGTGCACAATTATGTCATAACAGTGCTGCATTTTGTCATCACAGTGATCCATCGTGTCATCACAGTGCTCCATTTTGTCATTATAGAGCGCCACTGTTCATCACAGTGCTCCAGTGTGATATCTGAGTGCTGCATGGTGTCCTCACATAGCTCCATTGTGTAATCACAGTGCTCCATTGTATAATCACAGTGCTCCATTTTGTCATAACATTGCTCCATTGTGTCATCACAGTGCTCAATTGTGTCATCACAGAGGTCCATTGTCTCATCAGAGTGCTCCATTGTGTCATAACATGTGCACCATTACGTCAACGCAGTGCTCAGTTTTGTCATCAGAGTGATCAATTGTGTCATTACAGTACTCAATTGTGTAATCACAGGGATCCATTGTGTCATCACAGTGCTCCATTGTGTCATAACAATGCTCCATTGTATCAACACAGTGCACCACTGTGTAAGCTCAGTGCTCCATTGTGTCATCACAAAACTCCAATGGTCATCACAGTGCTCCAATGTGTCACCACAGTGCTTCATTATGTCATCACAATGCTAGATTGTGCCATCACAATGCCTCATTGTGTCATCACAGTGCTCCATTGTGTCATCAGAGTGCTCCATTGTGTCATCACCGTGCTCCATTATGTCATCACATTGATCCATTGTCTCATCATAGTGCTCCATTGTGTCATCACAGTGTTCCATGTTTCATCACAGAGTTCCATTGTTTCATCACAGAGCTCCATTCTGTCATCACAATGCTCCATGGTGTCATCAAAGTGCTCAATTGTCTCAACACAGTGATCCATTGTGTCATCACAATGCTCCATTGTGTCATCACAGTGCTCCATGTGGCATCACACAGCTCCATTGTCTCATCACAGTGCTCCATTGTGTCATCACAGTGCATGATTATGTCATCGTAGTGCTCCATTATGTCATCACAGTGATACATTGTGTCATCACAGTGATCCATTTTGTCAGCACAGTGCTCCATTGTGTCATCACAGAGCTCAATTGTTCATCACAGTGCTCCATTGTGATACCACAGTGCTTCATTGTATCATCATAGTGCTCCATTGTGACATCATACTGCTACTTTTTGTCCTCCCATAGCTCCATTGTGTCATCACAGTGTTCCATTATATTATTACAGTGCTCCACTATGTCATCATAGTGCTCCATTGTGTTATCACAGTGCTCGATTATGTCATCACAGTGTTCCACTGTGTCATCACAATGATCTACTGTGTCATTACAGTGCTCCATTGTGTCATCACAGTGCTCCATTTTGTCATCCCAGATCTCCATAGTTTCATCACAGTGCTGAATTGTGTTATCACAAAGCTCCATTTTGTCATCACAGTGATCCATTGTCTCATCACCGTGCTTCATTATGTCATCACAATTCTCCATTGTGTCATCACATTGCCTCATTGTGTCATCAGAGTGCTCCATTGTAACATCACAGTTCTCTATTCTGTCATCATAGTGCTCCATTGTGGCATTACAGTGCTCCATTTTGATATCCCAGTCCTCCATTGTGTTAATACAGAGCTCCATTGTGTCATTATAGAGCTCCATTGTTAATCACAGTGCTCCAATGTGACGTCAGAGTGCTCCATTTTGTCCTCACATAGCTACATTTTGTAATCACAGTGCTCGCTTGTGTCATCACAGTGCTCCATTGTGTTAACACAGTGCTCCACTGTGTCATCACAGTGCTCATTATATCAAAAAAGGCTCCATTGTGTCACCACAGTGCTCCACTGTGTCATCATAGTGCTCCATTTTGTCATCACAGTGTTCTACTGTGTCATCACAATGATCTATTGTGTCATCACGGTACTCCATTGTGTCATCATAGTGCTCCACTGTGTCGTCACAGTGCTCCATTGTGTCATCACAGTGCTCCATTGTGTCATCACAGTGCTCCATAGTGACATCACATTGCTCCATTGTGATATCATAGTGCTCCATTGTATCATCACAGTGCTCCATTTTGTCATTATAGAGCGCCACTGTTTTTATCACAGTGCTCCAGTGTGATATCTGAGTGCTGCATGATGTCCTCACATAGCTCCATTGTGTAATCACAGTGCTCCATTGTATAATCACAGTGCTCCATTGTGTCATACAAAGCTCCATTGGTCATCAAAGTGCTGCAATGTGTCATCACAGAGGTCCATTGTCTCATCACCGTGCTTCATTATGTCATCACATTGCTCCATTGTGCCATCACAATGCCTCATTGTGACATCACAGTGCTACATTGTGACATCACCGTTCTCCATTGTGTCATCACAGTGCTCCATTTTGTCATCAAAGTTCTCTATTGTGTCATCACAGTGCATCATTGTATTATCACAGTGCTACACTGTGTCATCATAGTGCTCCATTGTGTTATCACAGTGCTCCACTCTTTCATCACAGTGTTCCACTGTGAAATCACAATGATCTATTGTGTCATCACAGTGCTCCATTGTGTCATCACAGTGCTACACTCTGTCACGATAGAGCTCCATTTTCTCATCACAGATCTCCATTGTGTCATCACAATTCCTCATTGTGTCATCAGAGTGCTCCATTGTGACATCACAGTGCTCCATTGTGTCATCACAGTAATCCATTGTCTCATCACAGTGCTTCATTATGTAATCTCAATGCTCCATTGTGTCATCACAATGCCTAATTGTGTCATCACAGTGCTCCCTGGTGACATCACAGTGCTCAATTGTATCATCACAGTGATCCATTGTCTCATCACAGAGCTCCTTTGTGTCATCACAGTGCTGCAATGTGACATCTCAGTGCTCCATTGTGATATCACAGTGCTCTATTGAGTCATCATAGTGCTCCCTTGTGGCATTACAGTGCTCCATTTTGATATCACAGTCCTCCATTGTGTCATTACAGAGCTCCATTGTGCCATTACAGAGCTCCATTATTATTCACAGTGCTGCAGTGTGACATCAGAGTGCTCCATTCGTCCTCACATAGCTCCATTGTATAAGCACAGTGCCTCTTTGTATAATCACAGTGGTCCATTGCGGCATCACAGTGCACAATTATGTCATCACAGTGCTGCATTTTGTCATCACAGTGACCCATTGTGCCATCACAGTGTTCCATTTTGTCATTATAGAGCGCCACTGTTCATCACAGTGCTCCAGTGTGATATCTGAGTGCTGCATGGTGTCCTCACATAGCTCCATTGTGTAATCACAGTGCTCCATTGTATAATCACAGTGCTCCATTTTGTCATAACATTGCTCCATTGTGTCATCACAGTGCTCAATTGTGTCATCACAGAGGTCCATTGTCTCATCAGAGTGTTCCATTGTGTCATAACATGTGCACCATTACGTCAACGCAGTGCTCAGTTTTGTCATCAGAGTGATCAATTGTGTCATTACAGTACTCAATTGTGTAATCACAGGGATCCATTGTGTCATCACAGTGCTCCATTGTGTCATAACAATGCTCCATTGTATCAACACAGTGCACCATTGTGTAAGCTCAGTGCTCCATTGTGTCATCACAAAACTCCAATGGTCATCACAGTGCTCAATGTGTCACCACAGTGCTTCATTATGTCATCACAATGCTAGATTGTGCCATCACAATGCCTCATTGTGTCATCACAGTGCTACATTGTGTCATCACAATGCTCCATTGTGTCATCACAGTGCTCCATTTTGTCATCAGAGTGCTCCATTGTGTCATCACCGTGCTCCATTATGTCATCACATTGATCCATTGTCTCATCATAGTGCTCCATTGTGTCATCACAGTGTTCCATGTTTCATCACAGAGTTCCATTGTTTCATCACAGAGCTCCATTCTGTCATCACAATGCTCCATGGTGTCATCAAAGTGCTCAATTGTCTCAACACAATGATCCATTGTGTCATCACAATGCTCCATTGTGTCATCACAGTGCTCCATGTGGCATCACACAGCTCCATTGTCTCATCACAGTGCTCCATTGTGTCATCACAGTGCATGATTATGTCATCGTAGTGCTCCATTATGTCATCACAGTGATACATTGTGTCATCACAGTGATCCATTTTGTCAGCACAGTGCTCCATTGTGTCATCACAGAGCTCCATTGTTCATCACAGTGCTCCATTGTGATACCACAGTGCTTCATTGTATCATCATAGTGCTCCATTGTGACATCATACTGCTACTTTTTGTCCTCCCATAGCTCCATTGTGTCATCACAGTGTTCCATTATATTATTACAGTGCTCCACTATGTCATCATAGTGCTCCATTGTGTTATCACAGTGCTCGATTATGTCATCACAGTGTTCCACTGTGTCATCACAATGATCTACTGTGTCATTACAGTGCTCCATTGTGTCATCACAGTGCTCCATTTTGTCATTATAGAGCGCCACTGTTTTTATCACAGTGCTCCAGTGTGATATCTGAGTGCTGCATGATGTCCTCACATAGCTCCATTGTGTAATCACAGTGCTCCATTGTATAATCACAGTGCTCCATTGTGTCATACAAAGCTCCATTGGTCATCAAAGTGCTGCAATGTGTCATCACAGAGGTCCATTGTCTCATCACCGTGCTTCATTATGTCATGACATTGCTCCATTGTGCCATCACAATGCCTCATTGTGACATCACAGTGCTACATTGTGACATCACCGTGCTCCATTGTGTCATCACAGTGCTCCATTTTGTCATCAAAGTTCTCTATTGTGTCATCACAGTGCATCATTGTATTATCACAGTGCTACACTGTGTCATCATAGTGCTCCATTGTGTTATCACAGTGCTCCACTCTTTCATCACAGTGTTCCACTGTGTAATCACAATGATCTATTGTGTCATCACAATGCTCCATTGTGTCATTACAGTGCTACACTCTGTCACGATAGAGCTCCATTTTCTCATCACAGATCTCCATTGTGTCATCACAATTCCTCATTGTGTCATCACAGTGCTCCATTGTGTCATCACAGTAATCCATTGTCTCATCACAGTGCTTCATTATGTAATCTCAATGCTCCATTGTGTCATCACAGTGCTCCCTGGTGACATCACAGTGCTCAATTGTATCATCACAGTGATCCATTGTCTCATCACAGAGCTCCTTTGTGTCATCACAGTGCTGCAATGTGACATCTCAGTGCTCCATTGTGATATCACAGTGCTCTATTGAGTCATCATAGTGCTCCCTTGTGGCATTACAGTGCTCCATTTTGATATCACAGTCCTCCATTGTGTCATTACAGAGCTCCATTGTGCCATTAAAGAGCTCCATTATTATTCACAGTGCTGCAGTGTGTCATCAGAGTGCTCCATTCGTCCTCACATAGCTCCATTGTATAAGCACAGTGCCTCTTTGTATAATCACAGTGGTCCATTGTGTCATCACAGTGCACAATTATGTCATCACAGTGCTGCATTTTGTCATCACAGTGATCCATCGTGTCATCACAGTGCTCCATTTTGTCAGTATAGAGCGCCACTGTTCATCACAGTGCTCCAGTGTGATATCTGAGTGCTGCATGTTGTCCTCACATAGCTCCAATGTGTAATCACAGTGCTCCATTGTATAATCACAGTGCTCCATTGTGTCATAACATTGCTCCATTGTGTCATCACAGTGCTAAATTGTGTCATCACAGCGGTCCATTGTCTCATCAGAGTGCTCCATTGTGTCATAACACGTGCACCATTACGCCAACGCAGTGCTCAGTTTTGTCATCAAAGTGATCAATTGTGTCATTACAGTACTCAATTGTGTAATCACAGGGATCCATTGTGTCATCACAGTGCTCCATTGTGTTATCACAATGCTCCATTGTATCAAAACAGTGCACCATTGTGTAAGCTCAGTGCTCCATTGTGTCATCACAAAACTCCAATGGTCATCACAGTGCACCAATGTGTCACCACAGTGCTTCATTATGTCATCACAATGCTAGATTGTGCCATCACAATGCCTCATTGTGTCATCACAGTGCTACATTGTGTCATCATAGTGCTCCATTTTGTCATCAGAGTGCTCCATTGTGTCATTACCATGCTCCATTATGTCATCACATTGATCCATTGTCTCATCATAGTGCTCCATTGTGTCATCACATTGTTCCATGTTTCATCACAGAGTTCCATTGTTTCATCACAGAGCTCCATTCTGTCATCACAATGCTCCATGGTGTCATCAAAGTGCTCAATTGTCTTAACACATTGATCCATTGTGTCATCACAATGCTCCATTGTGTCATCACAGTGCTCCATTGTGTCATCACAGTGCACGATTATGTCTTCGTGGTGCTCCATTATGTCATCACAGTGATACATTGTGTCATCACAGTGCTCAATTGTGTCATCACAGTGATCCATTGTGTCAGCACAGTGCTCCATTGTGTCATCACAGAGCTCCATTGTTCATCACTGTGCTCCATTGTGATACCACAGTGCTCCATTGGATCATCATAGTGCTCCATTGTGACATCACAGTGCTCCTTTTTGTCCTCCCATAGCTCCATTGTGTCATCACAGTGCTCCATTGTATTATTACAGTGCTCCACTATGTCATCATAGTGCTCCATTGTTATCACAGTGCTCGATTATGTCATCACATTGTTCCACTGTGTCATCACAATGATCTACTGTGTCATCACAGTGCTCCATTGTGTCATCACAGTGCTCCATTTTGTCATCACAGTGCTACACTGTGTCATGATAGTGCTCCATTTTGTCATCCCTGATCTCCATAGTTTCATCACAGTGCTGAATTGTGTTATCACAAAGCTCCATTGTGTCATCACAGTGATCCATTGTCTCATCACTGTGCTTCATTATGTCATTACAATTCTCCGTTGTGTCATCACATTGCCTCATTGTGTCATCTGAGTGCTCCATTGTAACATCACAGTTCTCTATTCTGTCATCATAGTGCTCCATGTGGCATTACAGTGCTCCATTTTGATATCCCAGTCCTCCATTGTGTTAATACAGAGCTCCATTGTGCCATTATAGAGCTCCATTGTTAATCACAGTGCTCCAATGTGACGTCAGAGTGCTCCATTTTGTCCTCACATAGCTACATTTTGTAATCATAGTGCTCGCTTGTGTCATACAGTGCTCCATTGTGTTATCACAGTGCTCCACTGTGTCATCACAGTGCTCATTATATCAACAATAGGCTCCATTGTGTCACCACAGTGCTCCACTGTGTCATCATAGTGCTCCATTTTGTCATCACAGTGTTCTACTGTGTCATCACAATGATCTATTGTATCATCACAGTACTCCATTGTGTCATCAGAGTGCTCCACTGTGTGGTCACAGTACTCCATTGTGTCATCA
The DNA here is from genome assembly GCA_902806775.1 of Microtus agrestis. NCBI lineage: Eukaryota > Metazoa > Chordata > Mammalia > Rodentia > Cricetidae > Microtus > Microtus agrestis. Next base: position 8,698 of record CADCXT010005680.1, read on the forward strand.
CAGTGCTCCATTGTGTCATCACAGTGCTCCATAGGGACATCACATTGCTCCATTGTGATATCATAGTGCTCCATTGTATCATCACAGTGCTCCATTGTGTCATCACAGAGCTCCATTGTTCATCAGAGTGCTCCATTGTGATATCACAGTGCTCCATTGTATCATCACAGTGCTCCATTGTGACATCACAGTGCTCCTTTTTGTCCTCACATCGCTCCATAGCTCCATTGTGTCATCACAGTGCTCCAATGTGACATCTCAGTGCTCCATTGTGATATCACAGTTGTCTATTGTGTCATCACAGTGCTCCATTGTGGCATTACAGTGCTCCATTGTGATATCACAGTCCTCCATTGTGTCATTGCAGAGCTCCATTGTGCCATTACAGAGCTCCATTGTTATTCACAGTGCTGCAGTGTGACATCAGAGTGCTCCATTCGTCCTCACATAGCTCCATTGTTTAATCACAGTGTTACTTTGTATAATCACAGTGGTCCATTGTGTCATCACAGTGCACAATTATGTCATCACAGTGCTGCATTTTGTCATCACAGTGATCCATCGTGTCATCACAGTGCTCCATTTTGTCAGTATAGAGCGCCACTGTTCATCACAGTGCTCCAGTGTGATATCTGAGTGCTGCATGTTGTCCTCACATAGCTCCAATGTGTAATCACAGTGCTCCATTGTATAATCACAGTGCTCCATTGTGTCATAACATTGCTCCATTGTGTCATCACAGTGCTAAATTGTGTCATCACAGCGGTCCATTGTCTCATCAGAGTGCTCCATTGTGTCATAACACGTGCACCATTACGTCAACGCAGTGCTCAGTTTTGTCATCAAAGTGATCAATTGTGTCATTACAGTACTCAATTGTGTAATCACAGGGATCCATTGTGTCATCACAGTGCTCCATTGTGTTATCACAATGCTCCATTGTATCAAAACAGTGCACCATTGTGTAAGCTCAGTGCTCCATTGTGTCATCACAAAACTCCAATGGTCATCACAGTGCACCAATGTGTCACCACAGTGCTTCATTATGTCATCACAATGCTAGATTGTGCCATCACAATGCCTCATTGTGTCATCACAGTGCTACATTGTGTCATCATAGTGCTCCATTTTGTCATCAGAGTGCTCCATTGTGTCATTACCATGCTCCATTATGTCATCACATTGATCCATTGTCTCATCATAGTGCTCCATTGTGTCATCACATTGTTCCATGTTTCATCACAGAGTTCCATTGTTTCATCACAGAGCTCCATTCTGTCATCACAATGCTCCATGGTGTCATCAAAGTGCTCAATTGTCTTAACACATTGATCCATTGTGTCATCACAATGCTCCATTGTGTCATCACAGTGCTCCATTGTTATCACAGTGCTCGATTATGTCATCACATTGTTCCACTGTGTCATCACAATGATCTACTGTGTCATCACAGTGCTACATTGTGTCATCACAGTGCTCCATTTTGTCATCACAGTGCTACACTGTGTCATGATAGTGCTCCATTTTGTCATCCCTGATCTCCATAGTTTCATCACAGTGCTGAATTGTGTTATCACAAAGCTCCATTGTGTCATCACAGTGATCCATTGTCTCATCACTGTGCTTCATTATGTCATTACAATTCTCCGTTGTGTCATCACATTGCCTCATTGTGTCATCTGAGTGCTCCATTGTAACATCACAGTTCTCTATTCTGTCATCATAGTGCTCCATGTGGCATTACAGTGCTCCATTTTGATATCCCAGTCCTCCATTGTGTTAATACAGAGCTCCATTGTGCCATTATAGAGCTCCATTGTTAATCACAGTGCTCCAATGTGACGTCAGAGTGCTCCATTTTGTCCTCACATAGCTACATTTTGTAATCATAGTGCTCGCTTGTGTCATACAGCGCTCCATTGTGTTATCACAGTGCTCCACTGTGTCATCACAGTGCTCATTATATCAACAATAGGCTCCATTGTGTCACCACAGTGCTCCACTGTGTCATCATAGTGCTCCATTTTGTCATCACAGTGTTCTACTGTGTCATCACAATGATCTATTGTATCATCACAGTACTCCATTGTGTCATCAGATTGCTCCACTGTGTGGTCACAGTACTCCATTGTATCATCACAGTGCTCCATTGTGTCATCACAGTGCTCCATAGGGACATCACATTACTCCATTGTGATATCATAGTGCTCCATTGTATCATCACAGTGCTCCATTGTGTCATCACAGAGCTCCATTGTTCATCAGAGTGCTCCATTGTGATATCACAGTGCTCCATTGTATCATCACAGTGCTCCATTGTGACATCACAGTGCTCCTTTTAGTCCTCACCTAGCTCCATTGTGTCATGACAGTGCGCCAATGTGACATCTCAGTGCTCCATTGTGATATCACAGTTGTCTATTGTGTCATAATAGTGCTCCATTGTGGCATTACAGTGCTCCATTGTGATATCACAGTCCCCCATTGTGTCATTGCAGAGCTCCATTGTGCCATTACAGAGCTCCATTGTTATTCACAGTGCTGCAGTGTGACACCAGAGTGCTCCATTCGTCCTCACATAGCTGCATTGTTTAATCACAGTGCTCCTTTTATAATCACAGTGGTCCATTGCGGCATCACAGTGCACAATTATGTCATCACAGTGCTGCATTGTGTCATCACAGTGCTCCATTGTGTAATCACAGAGCTCTGTTGTGTCATCACATTGTGACAACACAGACATCCATTTTGTCATCACAGTGCTCCATTGTATAATCACAGAGCCCCATTGTGTCATCACAGATCTCCATTGTGTCATCACAATGCTCTATTGTGGCATCATAGTGCTCCCTTGTGTCATCACAGTCCTCCATTTTGTTATCACAGTGCTCCACGGTATCATCAGTGTTCATTATATCATCAAAATATCCCATTGTGTCACCACAGTGCTCCACTGTGTCATCATAGTTCTCCATTGTGTCATCACAGTGTTCAACTGTGATATCACAATTTTCTATTGTGTCATCACAATGCTCCATTGTGTCATCACAGTGCTCCAGTTTTTCATCACAGTGCTACACTGTGTCATCATAGTGCTCCATTTTGTCATTACAGACTCCATTGTGTCATCACAGTGCTCCATTGTGTCATCACAAATCTCCATTTTGTCATTAAAGGGCTCCACTGTGTCATCACAGTGCTTCATTATGTCATCACAATGCTCCATTGTGTCATCACAATGCCTTATTTTGTCATCACATTGCTCCATTCTGACATTACAGTGCTCCATTGTGTAATTACAGAGCGCCACTGTTCATCACAGTGGTCCAGTGGTACATCAGAATACTCCATTGTGTCCTCACATAGCCCCATTGTGTATTCATAGTGCTCAATTGTCTCATCATAGTGCTCCATTGTGTCATCACAGTGGTCTGTTTCATCATCACAGTGCTCCATTTTGTCATCACAGTGCTCCAATGTGTCATCACAGTGATCAATTGTGTCATCACAGTGCACAATTGTGTCATCACAGTGCTCCATTATATCATCACAGAGCTCCATTGTGTCATCAAAATGCTCCAATGTATCATCCCCGTGCTCCATTTTGTCATCACAGTGATCCATTGTGTCATCACCGTGCTCCGTTGTGTCATCACAGGCTCCATTTTTTCAATACAGTGCTACACTGTGTCATTATAATGCTCCATTTTTGTTATCGAAGACTCCATTTAGTCATCACAGTGCTAAATTGTGTCATCACAAAGCGACATTGTGTCATCACAGTTCTCCACTGTGTCATCACAGTGCTTCATTAGGTCATCACAATGCTCCATTTTGTCATCACAATGCATCATTGTTTCATCACATTGCTCCATTGTGACATCACAGTGCTCTATTGTGTCATCACAGTGCTACATTGTGTCATTACAGAGCGCCACTGTTCATCACAGTGGTCCAATATGTCAACACAATGTTCCACTGTGTCATCACAGTGGTCCATTGTGTCATCACAGAGCTCCATTGTGTTAACACAGTGCACCATTGTGTCATCCCAGTGTTCCATTATGTCATCACAATGCTCCATTGTATCAGCACAGTGCGCCATTGTATCATCACAGTGCTCCAATGTGTCATCACAGTGCTCCATAGTGACATCACATTGCTCCATTGTGATATCACAGTGCTCCATTGTTTCATCACAGTGTTCCATTTTGACATCACAGTGCTCCTTTTTGTCCTCACATAGCTCCATTGTGTCGTCACAGTGCTCCATTGTGATATTACAGTGCTCCATTGTGTCATCACTGTGCTCCAATGTGACATCTCAGTGCTCCATTGTTATATCACAGTTGTCTATTGTGTCATCACAGTGCTCCATTGTGGCATTACAGTGCTCCATTGTGATATCACAGTCCTCCCTTGTGTCATTGAAGAGCTCGATTGTGCCATTACAGAGCTCCATTGTTATTCACAGTGCTGCAGTGTGAGTTCTGAGTGCTCCATTGGTCCTCACATAGCTCCATTGTTTAATCACAGTGCTCCTTTTTATAAACACAGTGGTCCATTGCGTCATCAGAGTGCACCATTATGTCATCACAGTACTGCATTGTGTCATCACAGTGCTCCTTTGTGTCATCACAGAGCTCTGTTGTGTCATCACATTGTGACATCAGAGACCTCCATTGTGTCATCACAGTGCTCCATTGTATAATCACAGAGCCCCATTGTGTCATCACAATGCTCTATTGTGGCATCAGAGTGATCCCTTGTGTCATCACAGTGCTCCATTGTGTTATCACAGTGCTCCACTGTGTCATCACAGTGCTCATTATATCATCAAACTGCTCCATTGTGTCACCAGAATGCTCCACTGTGTGATAATAGTGCTCCATTGTGTCATCACAGTGCTGCATTGTTTCATCACAGTACTCCGTTGTGTCATCACAGTGCACCATTATGTCATCACAGTGCTCCATTGTGTCATCTCAGTCCTCCATAGTGACATCACAGTGCTCCATTTTGACATCACAGTGCTCCTTTTTGTCCTCACATAGCTCCCTTGTGTCATCACAGTGCTCCATTGTGATATTATAGTTTTCCATTGTGTCATCATAGTGCTCTATTTTGTCATGACCGTGCTGCCATGTGTCATTCCAGTGATCCATTATCTCATCATAGTGCTCCATAAAGTCATCATAATGCTCCATTGTCTCATCATAGTGCTCCAGTGTGTCATCACAGTGGTCTATTTCATCATCACAGTGCTCCATTTTGTCATCACATTGCTCCAATGTGTCATCACAGTGATCAATTGTGTCATCACAGTGCACAATTGTGTCATCACAGTGCTTTATTATATCATCACAGAGCTACATTTTGTCATCAAAGTGCTCCAATATGTCATCACCGTGCTCCATTTTGTCATCACAGTTATCCATTGTGTCATCACAGTGCTCCATGGTGTCATCACAGTGCTCCATTTTATCAACACCATACTACACTGTGTCATTATAGTGTTCCATTTTGTTATTGAAGACTTCATTTAGTCATCACAGTGCTCCACTGTGTCATCACAAAGTGACATTGTGTCATCACAGTTCTCCACTGTGTCATCACAGTGCTTCATTAGGTCATCACAATGCTCCATTTTGTCATCACAATGCATCATTGTTTCATCACAGTGTTCCATTGTGACATCACATTGCTCCATTGTGTCAACAGTGCTCCATTGTGTCATCATAGTGCTCCACTGTGTCATCACCGTGCTCCATTGTGTTATCACAGTGTTCCATTGTGACATCACAGTGCTCCACTGTGTCGTCACAGTGCTTCATTATGTCATCACAATGCTCCACTGTGTCATAACAGTGCTCCATTGTGTCATCACAGTGCTGCATTGTTTCATCACAGTACTCCGTTGTGTCATCACAGTGCAGCATTATGTCATCACAGTGCTTCATTGTGTCATCACAGAGCTCCATTACATCATCACAGAGCTCCATTTTGACATAATAGTGCTCCATTGTTTCCTCACATAGTTCCATTATGTAATCACAGTGCTTCATTGTGTCATCACATTGCTCCATAGTGTCATCACAGAGCTCCATTGTGTCATCAAAATGCTCCAATGTGTCATCACAGTGCTGCATTGTGACATCACAATGCTCCATTGTGTCATCACAGTGATCCATTGTGTCATCACAATGTTCCATTCTGTCATCACAGTGCTCCATTGTGAAACACACTTCTCCATTGTGTCCTTATAGTGTTCCATTATGTCATCACTGAGCTCCATTGTTTCATCACAGAGCTCCATTGTGTCAACACAATGCTCCACTGTGTCATCGCAGTGGTCCATTATGTCATCACAATGCTCCATTGTATCAGCACTGTGCTAAATTGTGTCATCACAGTTCTTTAGTGTGTCATCACAGTGCTTCATTAGGTCATCACAATGCTCCATTTTGTCATCACAATGCATAATTGCTTATTCACAGTGCTCCATTGTGATATCACAGTGCTCCATTTTGTCATCACGGTACACCATTGTGTCATCACAGTGCTCCACTGTGTCATCACCGTGCTACATTGTGTTATCACAGTGTTCCATTGTGACATCACAGTGCTCCACTGTGTCGTCACAGTGCTTCATTATGTCATCACAATGCTCCACTGTGTCATCACGGAGATCCATTGTGTCAACACAGTGCTCCACTGTGTCATCCCAGTGGTCTATTATGTCATCACAGTGCTCCATTGTATCAACATAGTGCTACATGGTGTCATCACAGTGCTCCATTTTGTCATCACAGTGCTCCATAGTGAAATCACAGTGCTCCATTTTGACATCACAGTGCTCCTTTTTGTCCTCACATAGCTCTATTGTGTCATCACAGTGCTCCACTGTGATATTATAGTGCTCCATTGTGTCATCACAGTGCTCCGTTTTGTCATGACCGTGCTCCATTTTGTCATACCAGTGATGCATTATCTCATCATAGTGCTCCATATAGTCAACATAGTGCTCCATTGTCTCATCATAGTGCTCCATTGTGTCATCACAGTGGTCTATTTCATCATAGTGCTCCATTTTGTCATCACAGTGCTCCAATGTGTCCTCACAGTGATCAATTGTGTCATCACAGTGCACAATTGTGTCATCACAGTGCTTTATTTTATCATCACAGAGCAACATTTTGTCATCAAAATGCTCCAATATGTCATCACCGTGCTCCATTTTGTCATCACAGTTATCCATTGTGTCATCACAGTGCTCGATTGTGTCATCACAGTGCTCCATTTTGTCAACACCGTACTACACTGTGTCATTATAGTGCTCCATTTTGTTATCGAAGACTCCATTTAGTCATCACAGTGCTGCACTGTGTCATCACAAAGCGACATTCTGTCATCACAGTTCTCCACTGTGTCATCACAGTGCTCCATTAGGTTATCACAATGATCCATTTTGTCATCACAATGCATCATTGTTTCATCACAGTGCTCCATTGTGATATCACAGTGCTCCATTTTGTCAATAGTGCTCCATTGTGTCATCATAGTGCTCCACTGTCATCACCGTGCTCCATTGTTTTATCATAGTGTTCCATTGTGACATCACAGTGCTCCACTGTGTCGACACAGTGCTTCATTAAGATATCACAATGCTCCATTGTGTCATCACAGAGCTCCATTTTGTCAACACAGTGCGCCACTGTGTCATCCCAGTGGTCCATTATGTCATCACAATGCTCCTTTGTATCAGCATAGTGCTCCATTGTGTCATCACAGTGTTCCATTGTATCATCACAGTGCTTCATAGTGACATCACATTGCTCTATTCTGATATCACAGTGCTCCATTGTATCATCACAGTGCTCCATTGTGTTATCACAGTGCTCCTTTGTTCATCAAAGTGCTCGCTTGTGACATCAGAGTGCTCCATTGTGTCCTCACATAGCTCCATTGTGTAATCACAGTGCTCCATTGTGTCATCCCATTGCTCCATAGTGTCATCACAGAGCTCCATTGTGTCATCAAAATGCTCCAATGTGTCATCACAGTGATCCATTGTGATATCACAGTTCTACATTGTGTCATCACAGTGATCCATTGTGTCATCACAATGCTCCATTCTGTCATCACAGTGCTCCATTGTGTCACACACTTCTCCATTGTGTCCTTATAGTGTTCCATTATGTCATCACTGAGCTCCATAGTGTCATCGCAGTGGTCAATTATGTCATCACAGAGCTCCATTGTGTCATCACAGTGCTTCATTGTGTCATCACAGTGCTTCATTATGTCATCACAATGCTCCATTGTGTCATCATAGAGCTCCATTGTGTCAACATAGTGCTCCACTGTGTCATCCCAGTGGTCCATTATGTCATCACTATGCTCCAATGTATCATCACTGTGCTACATTGAGTCATCACAGTTCTTTACTGTGTCATCACAGTGCTTCATTATGTCATTATAATGCTCCATTGTGTCATCACAGAGCTCCATTGTGTCAACACAGTGCTCCACTGTGTCATCCCAGTGGTCCTTATGTCATCACAATGCTCCATTGTATCATCACTGTGCTACATTGTGTCATCACAGTTCTTTACTGTGTCATCACAGTGCTTCATTAGGTCATCACAATGCTCCATTTTGTCATCACAATGCATCATTGTTTTATCACAGTGCTCCATTGTGATATCACAGTGCACCATTGTGTCATCACGGTGCTCCATTGTGTCATAACAGTGCTCCAGTGTCATCACCGTGCTCCATTGTGTTATCACAGTGTTCCATTGTGACATCACAGTGCTCCACTGTGTCATCACAGTGCTTCATTATGTCATCACAATACGCCTTTGTGTCATCACAGAGCTCCATTGTGTCAACAGAGTGCTCCACTGTGTCATCCCAGTGGTCCATTATGTCATCACAATGCTCCATTGTATCAACATAGTGCTCCATTGTGTCATCATAGTGCTCCATTGTGTCATCATAGTGCTCCACAGTGACATCACAGTGCTCCATTGTGTCATCACAGTGCTCCATTGTATCATCACAGTGCTCCATTGTGTCATCATAGTGCTCCATTTCGTCATCACAGAGCTCCATTTCGACATAAGAGTGCTCCATTGTGTCCTCCCGTAGTTCCATTATGTAATCACAGTGCTCCATTGTGTCATCACAGTGCTCCGTTTTGTCATGACCGTGCTCCATTTTGTCATACCAGTGATGCATTATCTCATCATAGTGCTCCATATAGTCAACATAGTGCTCCATTGTCTCATCATAGTGCTCCATTGTGTCATCACAGTGGTCTATTTCATCATAGTGCTCCATTTTGTCATCACAGTGCTCCAATGTGTCCTCACAGTGATCAATTGTGTCATCAAAGTGCACAATTGTGTCATCACAGTGCTTTATTTTATCATCACAGAGCAACATTTTGTCATCAAAATGCTCCAATATGTCATCACCGTGCTCCATTTTGTCATCACAGTTATCCATTGTGTCATCACAGTGCTCGATTGTGTCATCACAGTGCTCCATTTTGTCAACACCGTACTACACTGTGTCATTATAGTGCTCCATTTTGTTATCGAAGACTCCATTTAGTCATCACAGTGCTGCACTGTGTCATCACAAAGCGACATTCTGTCATCACAGTTCTCCACTGTGTCATCACAGTGCTTCATTAGGTTATCACAATGCTCCATTTTGTCATCACAATGCATCATTGTTTCATCACAGTGCTCCATTGTGACATCACAGTGCTCCATTTTGTCAATAGTGCTCCATTGTGTCATCATAGTGCTCCACTGTGTCATCACCGTGCTCCATTGTTTTATCACAGTGTTCCATTGTGACATCACAGTGCTCCACTGTGTCGACACAGTGCTTCATTATGACATCACAATGCTCCATTGTGTCATCACAGAGCTCCATTTTGTCAACACAGTGCGCCACTGTGTCATCCCAGTGGTCCATTATGTCATCACAATGCTCCTTTGAATCAGCATAGTGCTCCATTGTGTCATCACAGTGTTCCATTGTATCATCACAGTGCTCCATAGTGACATCACATTGCTCTATTCTGATATCACAGTGCTCCATTGTATCATCACAGTGCTCCATTGTGTTATCACAGTGCTCCTTTGTTCATCAAAGTGCTCGCTTGTGACATCAGAGTGCTCCATTGTGTCCTCACATAGCTCCATTGTGTAATCACAGTGCTCCATTGTGTCATCCCATTGCTCCATAGTGTCATCACAGAGCTCCATTGTGTCACACACTTCTCCATTGTGTCCTTATAGTGTTCCATTATGTCATCACTGAGCTCCATAGTGTCATCGCAGTGGTCAATTATGTCATCACAGAGCTCCATTGTGTCATCACAGTGCTTCATTGTGTCGTCACAGTGCTTCATTATGTCATCACAATGCTCCATTGTGTCATCACAGAGCTCCATTGTGTCAACAGAGTGCTCCACTGTGTCATCCCAGTGGTCCATTATGTCATCACTATGCTCCAATGTATCATCACTGTGCTACATTGTGTCATCACAGTTCTTTACTGTGTCATCACAGTGCTTCATTATGTCATCATAATGCTCCATTGTGTCATCACAGAGCTCCATTGTGTCAACACAGTGCTCCACTGTGTCATCCCAGTGGTCCTTATGTCATCACAATGCTCCATTGTATCATCACTGTGCTCCATTGTGTCATCATAGTGCTCCATTTCGTCATCACAGAGCTCCATTTCGACATAAGAGTGCTCCATTGTGTCCTCCCGTAGTTCCATTATGTAATCACAGTGCTCCATTGTGTCATCACATTGCTCCATAGTGTCATTACAGAGCTCCACTGTGTCATCAAAATGGTCCAATGTGTCATCACAGTGCTCCATTGTGACATCACAGTGCTCCAATCTGTCATCACAGTTATCCATTGTGTCATCACAGTGCTCCATTATGTCACACACTGCTCCATTGTGTCCTTATAGTGCTCCATTTTGTCATCACAGAGCTCCATAGTGGCATCACAGTGCTCCATTATTTCATCACAGAGCTCCATTGTGTCATCACAATGCTCCATTCTGTCATCACATTGCTCCATTGTGACATCACAGGGCTCAATTGTGTCATCGCAGTGGTCCACTGTATCAACACAGAGCTACATTGTGTCATCACATAGCTCCATTGTGTCAACATAGTGCACCATGTGTCATCACAGAGCTGCATTATGTCATCACAGAGGTCCATTCTGTCATCACATTGCTCCATTGTGTCATCACAGTGGTCCATTGTGTCATCACAGAGCTCCATTGTCTCATCAGAGTGCTCCTTTGTGTCATCACAGTGCACCATTGTGACATCAAATAGCTCCATTGTATCATCACACTGCTCCATTGTGAAATCACAGTGCTCCATTGTGTCATCACAGTGCTCCATTGTGTCATCACAGAGCTCCATTGTTCATCGTAGTGCTCCATTGTGACATCACAGTGCTCCATTGTGTCATCACAGTTATCCATTGTCTTATCATAGTACTCCGTTTAGTCATCACAGTGCTCCATAGTGACATAACAGTGCTCCATTGTGATATCACAGTGCTCCATTGTATTATCGCAGTGCTCCATTGTGACATCACAGTGCTCCATTGTGTCCTCACATAGCTCCATGATGTCATCACAGTGCTCCATTTTGATATCACATTGCTCCATTTTGTCATCACAGTGCTCCATTGTGATATCACAGTGCTCCATTGTGTCATCACTGTGCTCCACTGTGTCATCACAGAGTTCTATAATGACATCACAGTGCTCCATTGTGATATCACAGTGCTCCATTGTGTCATCACAGTGCTCCATTGTGTCATCAGAGTGCTCCATTTTGTCATCACCGTGCTCCATTGTGTCATCACAGTGCTCCATTGTGACATCACATTGCTCCATTGTGTCATCACAGTGATCCATTGTGTCATCACAATTCTCCATTCTGTCATCACAGTGCTCCATTGTGTCACACACTTCTCCATTGTGTCCTTATAGTGTTCCATTATGTCATCACTGAGCTCCATAGTGTCATCACAGTGGTCAATTATGTCATCACAGAGCTGCATTGTGTCATCACAGTGCTTCATTGTGTAATCACAGTGCTTCATTATGTCATCATAATTCTCCATTGTGTCATCACAGAGCTCCATTGTGTCAACACAGTGCTCTACTGTGTCAACGCAGTGGTCCATTATGTCATCACAATGCTCCATTGTATCATCACTGTGCTATATTGTATCATCACAGTTCTTACTGTGTCATCACAGTGCTTCATTAGGTCATCACAATGCTCCATTTTGTCATCACAATGCATCATTGTTTTATCACAGTGCTCCATTGTGATATCACAGTGCGCCATTGTGTCATCACGGTGCTCCATTGTGTCATCACAGTGCTCCACTGTGTCATCACCGTGCTCCATTGTGTTATCACAGTGTTCCATTGTGACATCACAGTGCTCCACTGTGTCGTCACAGTGCTTCAATTTGTCATCACAATACTCCTTTGTGTCATCACAGAGCTCCATTGTGTCAAAAGAGTGCTCCACTGTGTCATCCCAGTGGTCCATTATGTCATCACAATGCTCCATTGTATCAACATAGTGCTCCATTGTGTCATCATACTGCTCCACAGTGACATCACAGTGCTCCATTGTTTCATCACAGTGCTCCATTGTATCATCACAGTGCTCCACTGTGTCATCACAGAGCTCCATTTCGTAATCACAGAGCTCAATTTCGACATAAGAGTGCTCCATTGTGTCCTCCCGTAGTTCCATTATGTAATCACAGTGCTCCATTGTGTCATCACATTGCTCCATAGTGTCATCACAGAGCTCCATTGTGTCATCAAAATGCTCCATTGTGTCATCACAGTGCTCCACTGTGACATCACAGTGCTCCAATCTGTCATCACAGTAATCCATTGTGTCATCATAGTGCTCCATTATGTCACAGACTGCTCCATTGTGTTCTTATAGTGCTACATTTTGTCATCACAGAGCTCCATAGTGGCATCACAATGCTCCATTATGTCATCACAGAGCTCCATTGTGTCATCACAATGCTCCATTCTGTCATCACATTGCTCCATTGTGAAATCACAGAGCTCAATTGGGTCATCGCAGTGCTCCACTGTATCATCACAGAGCTACATTGTGTCATCACATAGCTCCATTGTGTCAACATAGTGCACCATGTGTCATCACAGAGCTCCATTATGTCATCACAGAGGTCCATTTTGTCATCACAATGCTCCACTGTGTCATCACAGTGCTCTGATTATGTCATGACAGTGCTCGATTATCATATCACAGTGCTCCGTTTTATCATCACATTGCTCCATTGTGTCATGACAGTGCTCCATTGTGTCATCACAGAGCTCCATTGTCTCATCAGAGTGCTCCATTGTGTCATCACAGTGCACCATTGTGACATCAAATAGCTCCATTGTGTCATCACACTGCTCCATTGTGACATCACAGTGCTCCATTGTGTCATCACAGTGCTCCATTGTGTCATCACAGAGCTCCATTGTTCATCGTAGTGCTCCATTGTGACATCACAGTGCTCCATTGTGTCATCACAGTGATCCATTGTCTTATCATAGTACTCCGTTTAGTCATCACAGTGCTCCATAGTGACATCACTGTGCTCCATTGTGATATCACAGTGCTCCATTGTATCATCGCAGTGCTCCATTGTGACATCACAGTGCTCCATTTTGTCCTCACATAGCTCCATGATGTCATCACAGTGCTCCATTTTGATATCACATTGCTCCATTGTGTCATCATAGTGCTCCATTGTGATATCACAGTGCTCCATTGTGTCATCATAGTGCTCCACTTTGTCATCACAGAGTTCCATAATGACATCACAGTGCTCCATTGTGATATCACAGTGCTCCATTGTGTCATCACAGTGCTCCATTGTGTCAACATAGTGCTCCACTGTGTCATCACCGTGCTCCATTGTGTCATCACAGTGCTCCATTGTGACATCACATTGCTCCATTGTGTCATCACAGTGATCCATTGTGTCATCACAATTCTCCATTCTGTCATCACAGTGCTCCATTGTGTCACACACTTCTCCATTTTGTCCTTATAGTTTTCCATTATGTCATCACTGAGCTCCATAGTGTCATTGCAGTGGTCAATTATGTCATCACAGAGCTCCATTGTGTCATCACAGTGCTTCATTGTGTCGTCACAGTGCTTCATTATGTCATCATAATGCTCCATTGTGTCATCACAGAGCTCCATTGTGTCAACACAGTGCTCCACTGTGTCATCCCAGTGGTCCATTATGTCATCACAATGCTCCATTGTATCAGCACTGTGTTACATTGTGTCATCACAGTTCTTTAGGGTGTCATCATAGTGCTTCAGTTGGTCATCACAATGCTCTAATTTGTCATCACAATGCATAATTTTTTATTCATAGTGCTCCATTGTGATATCATAGTGCTCCATTTTGTCATCACGGTGCTCCATTGTGTCATCACAGTGCTCCACTGTGTCATCACCGTGCTCCATTGTGTTATCACAGTGTTCCATTGTGACATCAGAGTGCTCCACTGTGTCGTCACAGTGCTTCATTATGTCATCACAATGCTCCATTGTGTCATCACAGAGATCCATTGTGTCAACACAGTGCTCTACTGTGTCATCCAAGTGGTCCATTATGTCATCACTGTGCTCCATTGTATCAACATAGTGCTACATCGTGTCATCACAATGCTCCATTTTGTCATCATAGTGCTCCATAGTGACATCACAGTGCTCCATTTTGACATTACAGTGCTCCTTTTCGTCCTCACATAGCTCTATTGTGTCATCACAGTGCTACACTGTGATATTATAGTGCTCCATTGTGTCATCACAGTGCTCCGTTTTGTCATGACCGTGCTCCATTTTGTCATCCCAGTGATCCATTATCTCATCATAGTGCTCCATATAGTCATCATAGTGCTCCATTGTCTCATCATAGTGCTCCATTGTGTCATCACAGTGGTCTATTTCATCATCACAGTGCTCCAATATGTCCTCACAGTGAACAATTGTGTCATCACAGTGCACAATTGTGTCATCACAGTGCTTTATTATATCATCACAGAGCAACATTTTGTCATCAAAATGCTCCAATATGTCATCACCGTGCTTCATTGTGTCATCACAGTGCTCCACTGTGTCATCACAGTGCTCCATTTTGTCAACACCGTACTATACTGTGTCATTATAGGGCTCCATTTTGTTATCGAAGACTCCATTTAGTCATCACAGTGCTGCACTGTGTTATCACAAAGCGACATTCTGTCATCACAGTTCTCCACTGTGTCATCACAGTGCTTCATTTGGTTATCACAATGCTCCATTTTGTCATCACAATGCATCATTGTTTCATCACCGTTCTCCATTGTGATATCACAGTGCTCCATTGTGTCAAAAGTGCTCCATTGTGTCATCATAGTGCTCCACTGTGTCATCACTGTGCTCCATTTTTTATCACAGTGTTCCATTGTGACATCACAGTGCTCCACTGTGTCGTCACAGTGCTTCATTATGTTATCACAATGCTCCATGTTATCACAGAGCTCCATTTTGTCAACACAGAGCTCCACTGTGTCATCCCAGTGGTCCATTATGTCATCACAATGATCCTTTGTATCAGCATAGTGCTCCATTGTGTCATCACAGTGTTCCATTGTATCATCACAGTGCTCCATAGTGACATCACATTGCTCTATTCTGATATCACAGTGCTCCATTGTATCATCACAGTGCTCCATTGTGTCATCACAGAGCTCTATTTCGTCATCACAGAGCTGCATTTCGACATAAGAGTGCTCCATTGTGTCCTCATAAAGCTCCATTGTGTAATCACAGTGCTCCATTGTGTTATCCCAGAGCTCCATTTCGTCATCACGGAGCTCCATTTTGACATAAGAGTGCTCTATTGTGTCCTCAAATAGCTCCTTTGTGTAATCACAGTGCTCCGTTGTGTCATCACAGAGCTCCATAGTGTCATCAGAGAGGTCCAGTGTGTCATCAAAATGCTCCAATGTGTCATCACAGTGCTCCATTGTGACATCACAGTGCTCCATTGTGTCATCACAGTGATCCGTTGTGTCATCACAATGCTCTATTGTGTCATCACAGTGCTCCATTTTGTCACACACTGCTCCATTTTGTCCTTATAGTGGTCCATTTTGTCATCACAGAGCTCCATAGTGTCATGACAGTGCTCCATTGTGTCATCACTGTGCTCCATTGTGTCCTTATAGTGCTCCATTTTGTCATCACAGAGCTCCATAGTGTCATCACAGTGGTCCACTATGTCATCATAGAGCTCCATTGTGTCATCACAGTGCTCCATTGTGTCATCACAATGCTCCATCTGTCATCACATTGCTCCACTGTGACATCACAGAGCTCTATTGTGTCATCGCAGTGCTCTATTGTATCATCACAGAGCTCTATTTTGTCATCAAACTGCTCCATTGTGTCATGACAGCGGTCCATTATGTCATCACAATGCTCCATTGTAACATCACAGAGCTCCCTTGTGTCATCACAGAGCTCCATTATGTGATTACAATGATCCATTGTGTCATCACAGTGCTACTTTTTGTCATCACAGTGCACCATTGTGACATCAAAGAGCTCCAATGTGTCATCACAGTCCTCCATTGTATCATTGAAGAGCTACATTGTGATCACAATACTACATTGTGTCATCACAGTGCTCCATTGTGTCATCACTGAGCTCCATTGTTCAACATAGTTGTCCATTGTGACATCACAGTGCTCCATTGTGTCATCACAGTGATCCATTGTCTCTTGACAGTGCTCCATTTTGTCATCACAGTGCTCCATAGTGACATCATAGTGCTCCATTGTGATATCACAGTGCTCCATTGTATCATCACATGCTCCATTGTGACATCACAGTATTCCATTGTGTCCTCATATAGCTCCATGGTGTGATCACAGTGCTCCATTTTGATATCACAGTGTTCTAATGCGTCATCATAGTGCTCCATTGTGATATCACAGTGCTCCATTGTGTCATCACAGTGCTCCACTGTGTCATCACAGAGCTCCATAATGACATCACTGTGCTCCATTGTGATATCACAGTGCTCCATTGTGTCATCACAGTGCTCCATTTTGTCACATCATAGTGCTCCACTGTGTCATCACCATGTTCCATTGTGTTATCACAGTGTTCCATTTTGACATCACAGTGCTCCACTGTGTCATCAGAGTGCTTCATTATGTCATCACAATGCTCCATTTTGTCATCACAGAGCTCCATTTTGTCAACAGAGTGCTCCACTGTGTCATCCCAGTGGTCCATTATGTCATCAAAATGCTCCTTTGTATCAGGACAGTGCTCCATTGTGTCATCACAGTGCTCCAATTTGTCATCACAGTGCTCCATAGTGACATCACATTGCTCTATTGTGACATCACAGTGCTCCACTGTATCATCACAGTGCTCCATTGTGTCATCACAGAGCTCCATTGTTCATCATAGTGCTCCATTGTGACATGAGAGTGCTCAACTGTGTCCTCACAAAGCTCCATTGTGTAATAAGAGTGCTCCATTGTCTCATCCCAGAGCTCAATTACATCATCACAGAGCTCCATTTTGACATAAAAGTGCTCCATTGTGTCTTTACATAGCTCCATTGTGTAATCACAGTGCTCCATTATGTCATCACAGAGCTCCATAGTGTCATCACAGAGCTCCAGTGTGTCATCAAAATGCTCCAATGTGTCATCACAGTGCTCCATTGTGACATCACAGTGTTCCATTGTGTCATCACAGTGATGCATTGTGTCATCACAATGTTCTATTTTGTCATCACAGTGCTCCATTGTGTCACACACTGCTCCATTGTGTCCTTATATTGCTCCATTTTGTCATCACAGAGATTCATAGTGTCATATCACTGCTCCATTGTGTCATCACTGTGCTCCATTGTGTCCTTATAGTGCTCCATTTGTCATCATAGACCTCCATAGTGTCATCACAGTGGTTCATTATGTCATCACAGAGCTCCATTGTGTCATCACAATGCTCCATTCTGCCATTACATTGCTCCATTGTGACATCACAGAGCTCCATTGTGTCATCGGGGTGCTCCATTGTATCATCACAGAGCTCTATTTTGTCATCACACTGCTCCATTGTGTCAATACAATGGTCCATTATGTCATCACAGTGCTCCATTGTGACATCACAGAGCTCCATTGTGTCATCACAGTGCTCCATTATATCATCACAGAGCTACATTGTGTCATCACAATGCTCCATTGTGTCATCAAAGTGCTCGATTATGTCATTAGAGTGCTCCATTGTGTCATCACAGTGCTCCATTGTGTCTTCTTAGTACTCCATTTTCTCAGCACAGAGCTCCATCGTGTCATCACAGTGCTCCATTGTGTCATCACAGAGCTCCATTGTGTCATCACACCGCTAAAGTGTGTCATCACAGTGGTCCATTATGTCATCACCATGCTTCATTGTGTCGTCACAGAGATCAATTTTGTCATCACACTGCTCCACTGTTTCATCAGAGTGGTCCATTATGTCATCAAAATGCTCCATTGTATCATCACAGTGATCCATTGTGTCATCACAGTGCTCCATTGTGTCATCATAGTGCTCCATTGTCTCATCATAGTGCTCCATTGTGTCATCACACGCTCCATTGCGTCATCACTGTGCTCCATTGTGTCATCATAGTGCTCCATTGTATCATCACATAGCTCCATTGTCTCATCAGAGTGCTCCATTGTGTCATCCAGTATACCATTGTGACATCAAAGAGCTCCTTTGTGTCATCACAGTATTCCATTGTATCATCGAAGAGCTAAGTTATCATCACAATGCTCCATTGTGTCATCACAGTGCTCCATTGTGTCATCACAGAGCGCCATTGTTCATCATAGTGCTCCATTGTGACATCACAGTGCTCCACTATGTAATCACAGTGATCCATTGTCTCATCACAGTACTCCGTTTCGTCATCACAGTGCTCCATAGTGACACTGTGATATCACAGTGCTCCATTGTGACATCACAGTGCTCCATTATGTCCTCAAATATCTCCATGGTGTCATCACAGTGCCACATTGTGATATGAGAGTGCTCCAATGTGTCATCACAGTGCTCCATTGTGTCATCACAGTGCTCAATTGTGTTATCACAGAGCTCCATAATGACATCACAGTGCTCCATTTTGATATCACAGTGCTCCATTTTCTCATCACATTGCTCCATTGTGTCATCATAGTGCTCCATTGTGTCATCACAGTGCTCCATAGTGACATCACAGTGCTCTTTTGTGATATCACAGTGCTCCATTGTATCATCACATGCTCCATTGTGACATCACAGTGCTCCATTGTGTCCTCACATAGCTACATAGTGTCATCGCAGTGCTCCATTGTGATATCACAGTGCTCCATTGTGTCATCACAGTGCTCCATTGTGATATCACAGTGCTCCATTGTGTCATCACAGTGCTCCACTGTGTCATCACAGAGCTACATAATGACATCACAGTGCTCCATTGTGATATCACAGTGCTCCATTGTATCATCACAGTGCTCCATTGTGACATCACAGTGCTCCATTGTGTCCTCATAGAGCTCCATTGTGTCACATGCTCCATCAGTCCCATTCCAGCTGTCCTTGTTGAGCTCCCATTTGATCAGTCCTACCATCTCTGTGGGTGGATGCACCCATTGTGGTCCTGACTTCTTAGCTCATTTTCTCCCTCCTGCTCCTCATTTGGACCTTGGGAACTCAGTCCAGTACTCCATTGTGGGTCTCTGTCTCTATCTCCATCCATCACCATATTAAGGTTCTATGGTGTTATGCAAGATATTCATCAGTGTAGCTATAGGACAAGACCAGTTCAGGCACCCTCTCCTCTGCTGCCCAAGGAACAATCTGGGGACATCTCCTTGGATACCTGGGAACCCCTCTAGAGTCAAGTCTCTTGCCAACTTTAAAATAGCTCGCTTAATTAAGATATGTACTACCCTGCTCCCATATCCAACCCTTCTCCATCCCAACCATCCCATTTCCTCAAGCTCTCCCCATCCTCCCCTTCTGCCTTCTCTCTCCCCATCTCCCCTTATTCCCACCCCACTCCACCCCCGTGATTCCCAAACCCTGCCCGGCAATCTTATTCACTTCCAATATCCAGGAGGATAACTACATGTTTTTCTTTGGGTTCACTTTCTTATTTAGCTTCTCTAGGATCATGGATTATAGGCTCAATGTCCTTTATTTATGGCTAGAATTTACTTATGAGTGAGTACATACCATATTCCTCTTTTTGGGTCTGAGTTACCTCACTCTTTCAAGTTTCTTCTATTTCCATCCATTTGCATGCAAAATTCAAGATGTCATTATTTTTTACCACTGAGTAGAACTCTAAAGTGTATGTGTGCCACACCTTCTTAAGCAAAGGACATTGTCATTAAGACAAAAAGGCAACCTACTGACTGGGAGAAGATCTTCAGAAACCCCACATCAGACAAAGGTCTGATCTCCAAAATATATAAAGAACTCAAGAAACTAGACATTAAAACTCTAATTAACCCAATTTAAAAATGGGGTACTGAACTGAACAGAGAATTTCTCAACAGAAGAAGTTCAGATGTGCAAAAACACTTAAGGTCATACTCAACCTCCTTAGAGATCAGGGAAATGCAAATCAAAACAACTCTGAGATATCATCTTACACCTGTCAGAATGGCTAAAATCAAAAACACCTATGCAGGAGAAAATGTGGAGTAAGGGGAACACTCATCCATTGTTAGTGGGAATGCGAACTTGTGCAACCACTTTGCAAATCAGTGTAGCGGTTTCTCAGGAAACTGGGAATCAACCTGTCAGGAGCCACTTCAGGCTTCTCCTTTCTCACATCTCACAGGGCCTTGAAGTAAAAATCTTGAGACAGAAAACTTAAAGTTAGCCAAAACATTATGTGCTAACCATGGAGACTCAAGCCCTGGAAAGCACCACAGAGCGTCTAACAGCAGGTGTTCTAGCCACTGACCTTGCAACTGCCCTGCTTAGCTGCCAAACTGCCCCGCTTAGTTGCCTAGCTACCGAGCCCCTCCTTCCCTTCCCCTTTCCCCCTCCTTTCCTTCCTCCTTCCTCAGTTCCCCCTGCCTGAGCTCCTCACTGAGGAGTATATAAGTCATGAAACTTGCTTCAATAAACGGATGCCTTGACAAAATATTTCTTGGCGTCTGTTTCACTTTCCTCCCATGTCT
The DNA here is from genome assembly GCA_902806775.1 of Microtus agrestis. Classification (NCBI taxonomy): domain Eukaryota; kingdom Metazoa; phylum Chordata; class Mammalia; order Rodentia; family Cricetidae; genus Microtus; species Microtus agrestis. The sequence continues at coordinate 30,068 of CADCXT010005680.1, forward strand.
TTCAGATAGTGCCTCTTCAAGACCCTGGATTAACTTAGGATGTGCTGGGCGGGTCATCAACCTACCTCAGGATCCAGCAATTCCATTCTTGGGAATAAACCCAAGAGATGCCCAATCATACTACAAAAGCATTTGTTCAACTATGTTCATAGCAGCACTATTTGTAATATCCAGAACCTGGAAACAACCTAGGTGTCCCTCAATAGAACAATA